>JAGYYJ010001726.1:0-112826 GCA_019671005.1 Hibiscus mutabilis | reverse complement strand
CTTCCTTTGTTTGCTGTGTCAGACGAATTTATAGGAGGAGGGAAGTGGCTCTTTGCTAGCCACGTATGGGAGTGGTGAGGATCATGGTGTCAGGTGGGCGGTGATGGCAGGGATTAGGGCGGTACAATAGGCATGGGTGGTGCGGCTTGCGGCTCGGCGGCAGCTAAAGAGATAAGCATTTTAGGTTTAGTTTATTTTTTAGGGTTAGGGGTGTTTTAGGTATTTAGGTTAACGGGTTATTTGTATGGGTATTGATTTAAATGGATTGAATCTCTGTTGGGTATTAATGGGTTAATGATTTTATAATAATATTGGGTTAAACTCAGACAAAAATGGGCATCTACAACGTAAATCTCGATTTGGGCCGATTCTGCCACCGATTGTCACCTCGTCGCCCATCACATCAGTCGCCAGATCATCACGACCATTTATCTCATTATCCCGTTGCTAAATCGACCGGCACCGTGAGAAACGTAAAAATTGTCGTATGGTTTCTTTGAACGATTCGCGACGAACGACGGCAGGACGATAAAAAATGATGTGTGAGTTGTTCGGCGAAGGGACGACGCTTCATTCCGTCGCTGGCAACGTAGCCAACGCCATCGGAAGCGGTCGGATTTGAAGGTTTAGAGATGCGAGGACTATTTGAAAATTTCATGATATTTTTTTATTTTACTAATTTTATTCATTTTTAATATAATTTTAAAATTTTTAAAAGATAACACGTGTCATTTAACGGTAAGAATTAACGGAAATTTTAAATGAATTATAGAATAAAATGTTAGACATCTATTTGACCCAAAAATATTTTAGATACTTAACTAAAAAACATGATTTGAACACCTATTAAACCTATTTAAAATATGTGGGTTAAATTATAATTATGTTGTATCTATTTCGCGAGTTGATTGGATTTGATGGGTTAAAAGAAAAGGTTATCTAAGTTTTAATAACATTATACTCTATTTCTTTAATATTAGATTTAAATTTTAAATAAACCCTTCAATCTATTTTGTCTAGATGTGTCACTGCATACAGCACCGATATTTGACTACTTTATTGGCAATGCAATTATAATGCTTGCTGGTTTAATCATTGCTTTGGAGACGCGCAAAATTATCACGCTGTCCTTGTACTTTTGCGGAGGATGTATAATGTGTTCATCTATTACCACTGTTAAGAAGGGGCAAATGAATACAACGATCAACAAATTGTTCGTATAATTTTTATTTATTAAGTTAAATAAATAAATATAAATAAAATTTTATGTTCGTTTAATAAACGAACACAAACATAAGTGTGTTCGGTTTGTTTATATTCACAAATAAACTCGTTTATAGGTTCGTCTATAGGATGAATACGCTTGTGGACGTACCTAAATACTACTTTTTATTATTGCTAAAGATGTTATATAAGTTTATGTTAAAATGTAAGTTTTAACTTTTTTGTTTTATTTATTTATTGTTAACTTAGTTAACATTTATTAACATATAAACAAACGCATTCGTGAACACAATCACGAACGCTTAAATAAATACGTTCGTGAACACTAAATAAACGAATACGAACACAATATTAAAAATTTAAGGTTAATAGGCAAATAGGTGCCCAAACTATGCCCTTTTTTCAGTTAGGTGCCCAAACTAATTTTCGGGCCAAATTGAAACATAAAGTTTCATTTCGTGACCCATTTAAGGTTCGCCGCTAATTTTTTCCGTTAAAGGACACATGTCACCACCAAAAAAATCTAAAATTATATTAAAAATAAATAAAATTAATTAATTTTCAAAAAATCTCTAAATTTTACAAATTTTACAAAATAGCCCCCAAATTCCAAATTCCCTAAACCCCAAAACTTAAATCTCGATTTGGGTCGATTTCGCCGTCGATTGCCACGCCGCTGCCCACCACATCAGTCTCTGAACCATCACGACCATTTTCCCCACCACCCGTCGCCGAAAATCGAACGACGGCGTGCGAATCGACGAAATTGTCGAATGGTTATTTCGAACAATTTGCGACGAACGACGGTAGGAGGGGCGAAGAACGTCGTGTGGGTTGTTCGCGAGGGGAGGACATTTCATTCTGCCGCCGCCGGGAGTGGTCAGATTTGGGGGTTTAGGGATTTGGGAACTATTTTAGAAATATTTGAAAATTTCAAGATATATTTTTATTTTCTTTTATTAATTTTATTTATTTTTAATATAATTTTTGATTTTTCTGGAGGTGACACGTGTCCTTTAACGGAAAAATTAACTGTGAACCTTAAATGGGTCACTGAATGAAACTTTAGGTCCTAATTTGGCCCGAAAAAATAGTTTAGGCACCTAATTGAAAAAAAGAGCATAGTTTGGGCACATATTTAACGGTTAAGCCAAAATTTAAACGAAAACAAATTGAACATTGACACTTTTAAAAATAAACCAACGAACACGAATGTGATCTTGTTCGTTCGAGCTCGGTTCAGTTACACTCTTAAGCACAGTCGCGGGTTTAGGCAAGTTGGCCTAATCTTCAAATTGGTTCAAAGAATACGTTAAACAAACTTCGTTCAAAAAAGTCAAATTTTGATTTTGATCCCTCAAACTTATTAAAAACTCAAAATTCAGTTCCTATAATTTGGCGAGGTAGTATTCATATTTTTTCTTAACCTTTTAATAAGACGCGCACCTTGTCGACAAATATATTCGAACCAAAATTATCCATCCTCTTTTTCGAGACCAACTGTTGAGTTCTAAGTTAGAAAAGATGATTATAAGAAATATAGACAATGTAAACTAATGATCGAGACCAAATACGTGGACTAAATATCAATAGTAAAAGGTAATTTACACTTGAACTTTGCTTTGAACTACTAGGGAAGTAAAGAATTTAAGGATCTCAGAAAGCAAATTAATTGGTTATCTAGTTATTTGAAAGCTGTTTTTCATCATGAATCTCAATAGTCCCCGGAAATTCTGTAAGGCCGATGAGATCCATTGATAGTGAATTCCCGGACACGACACGATTACATAACATGTAACATTAACGCGGGACGAGAACACAAGAAAAACCGAAAACAAGATGTTAAAAACCAACACAAGTTTTTTTTAATGAATATACGAATGTGTTGAAATCTATACAATCTCTGAATATTCTTCATCATATTAACAAGCCAAGTTCTTTTGGTCTCCCATACTTATCAGCCAATCTTTCCATTTTCAATCAGGATTTCGACATCCAGGTCCGAGTCCGAGTCCGGGTCCTGCCCTTTTGGTAGACCTAGAACCCCTATACAATAATCCACCAATATCAACTTTTACACGGGCAAAGAATGATATAGTATGGAACATTAGAATAGATGATTTACAGAGAATGCACATAAGATCCAGGATTCATGCTCCATTGGGTCTTCTTGATACCGAATATTGAAGCAATTAGTTCGATTTCCAGCTTCCGCCGCTCAACTTAATGTTGTATAGATCGGAAAGTGCTCAGTAGAGAATGGCAGCAGCAGGTGGTCAAGGCATGGACCCGAGAAGTATATCTGATGCAGTAATCAACTGGCTGCCGTAGAATCGGGAATTCTCTCGAACCCGAGTGGTGACAAAGCTTCCTTCAAGTGAACATCCAACAAAAGCACCTACATATTCAAACACGAATCGAATCAACAGAGCATGCAATTATTGATCTCCAACTTTAAACAAACCATTGAAATTCCGTCATCAATACTTAACTTTGCAGGATTAAAAGAGTTCGAGTCAATGGTTTTATTGCCATATAGCCAATAGACAACACTATGAGGGAAGCAAAAAAGCTAAGATGCGATGAGACGGTACCTTTACTACAACTGTATGTATAACAAGCAGCATAACCCCCATCGCTGGCTCGAACATCAGCTTCCACAGCCCATCCAACAATACCAACAGCGGCACTTAAACCAGCTCCAATAGAAAGACGTGCATTGCCGCTAAAAGTCTTAACAGCGTCATTTGTTCTCAAGATTATAATAAAATCTGTCAGTTCTCCCCCAGCCTGCAGAAGTATTAATGGTTAGGAAAAAATGTGAAACAAAATTTAATTTCACATGATTGACCCATTGCATCCTACTGTCCACAAATACCAATCGCGTTCCCCGGGCCAACAACGGCTATATCCACATGTCATATTTAAACAAAGAAAAATCATTTTTAGACAACATCAAACAAGGAAGAATGTTAACTCTTCTCCACTAAGAAAAGGAACAGCTAAAAATGATTTTGATCCATCAACATAATCTAGGAAGAGTAGTGACCAGGAATTTGAATGGGGTGAACATACGATCGAATACTACCATTTGCAGTTTCTTAGGTATGAATATCCAATAGGAAAACTTTAGCATTCGTATCGATAGAGAACAAAGATTCACGTATTCACCTGAGCCTCCCATCCCACACCAAATGAGGAAATGGCAGAAGGTGGAGACCATGAACCATCCTCTCTACGAGCAATCACAAGTCCCGTACCAATATTATATGTCACCATGACACCAACTTTCATAACAGAGATTATGGCAAGGCCTTTTGCTTCTCAGAGAATGGAATCTGGAATCGACTTCTCAGGTTTCAAATAACCAACCTGGCCGGTGAAAAAGAAAACAGTGAGAAATCTGGAAAAAAATGTATGATTTCAATGAGAACTCCCAAGTCCCAAGTACTAAAATGAACGATCATCAAGCAAAAGAAACTAGCAGAATAGCAGGCCCTTTATATTCGCACGAAGTTGCAATTGTATGCAAAACAATAAGAGCTATTTGACTAGTTAACAAGTAATTTAATGACAAGTAAACCTCAAAGCTCGATTCTTACCTTAGTAATATAACCACGAATTGCATTTGTTGCCATATAAATCTCGCGTTCCATGGACTGTCCACAGGGAAGAGGAAAATTAAGCCAAGATCTCAAAGTACTAAGGTCAGTTAGGTCATTAGTTGGCAGCTGAGCAGCGTTACTAACTTGGTCCGTCAAGTATGGCTGGACAGAATCAAGCCGTACACAGCATACATCACAGACGCGTTGTGGATCCGTTACACGAAACTTTTGGGGCAATAAACTCCTTTAGAACACTCACCACAAAATATTCCTCCACAAAACCTGCAATGGAGTCTCGAACACATGATTGGGTGAAACCTCACACCACACAACATACAAGCAGAAGAAGCACTGTCAGCTAACCACTTGGGCAGTTCGGCTTCGAGAATTTCCTTCACCTTACCCATATTTGCTTCGTTTAGCGTCTGAGCCATCTCTTGCCAAGCTTGCTCAAGCAAATGACTCGAGAACCACGAAATTCCACATCGTTGAATATCACCGGAAGTTAAAGCTTTTGCTTTCCCATGGGCAGCGAGTATCATCTCGACTATCACATCCCACATAGTCAACTCCTTCTCTTCACCAAGGAACTCACCCCATCCCATGCCATCTTCAGGGAAATAACCTCCATGGGAAGGAAAACCTTTGGCCCACTGTTCGTGATCACTTTCGAGCATCGGTGGAACCAAGACCGGTATCCAAACCCCAGTGTCCTCAGCAAGAGGGGAGTCATAAAAGAAGTATTTTCCAGTCTTTTGAAAGCTGGTTTTCGGTTCTTTAACTTCTTTTTCCTCATCATTTGACTCCTCCATACTTCTACTTGGCATCGATAACCCATTATCAAATTCTCTAGAACCATTAATTCCTTGACCCTCAACATTAGCATCCTATTATTAAAATGAATTGAAATAAGTATATATTTGATGCACTTACCGTTTTTTAAAAATCAAAACTAAATTCAACTTTATTTATATAATTATATACAACAGTACATCAAATATTAATACAATATAAAAACACCCAGCTCAGAAAAAAAAAACCCTAAAATTTGAATTTTAAGTGTAAAAAACATTTCTTTTTATTATTCATGAGCTTGAATTCAGCAATAAAGATAGACCCATAATTCGAAAGATCAAAGGGTATCAGGAAGACAAAATTGAAATTAAAAAACCCTAATTTTCTGAACTGGATTATTCTACGATTAGTTCAACAAATTGAAACAATTGTAAAGACTTACCGGGATAGAATTGGGGTTCCGATTGCCGGCGGCATCCTCGTTTAGGGAACGAGAAGAAACGCTATAATCAAAGCACGAATTTTGATTGGAGCCCTCCAGAAAGTGATTGAATTCAAATTAATTTCTTTAGCAAACAAATGGTATAAACAAATATTATTAATTACAGAGAAAAATTAGAAAAAAATATGAGCTGAGCTGATTTAAAATAGAAATTTTTATAGAAAAGAAAATAGATTTTGAAGTGAAATCAATTTCATTAATCATTGAAGAAAGAGATGAAAACTGCCTTCAAAAACTTGGGAGAGTCCTCTTGATGTTTACGTCTTCAGACGGCAAATATTGCAGTTTTACACCGCATACACGGAAATATATAAAAATTAAGGGTAAACTACATAAATGACCACCATGCTTTGAGTTTAATCTCCATTTGACCATTAAAATTTTTTCTAAGTAATTAGACCACCATATTATTAAAACAGTCTCAATTCGACCACCTGCCGTTAGAACTTAATGGAGAGAGTGACATGGCAGTTAATAAAAATTTATATAATTACACATTTGGTCTTCAATATCTATACATTCTATCAATTTGATTTAAATTTTAATTTAATAAAATAAATTGCACATTCATCACCTAATTGGAAGGCTTTAATTTTAAAAAATTATTTATTTTCTCAAATCAGACGGTGACATGTATCACCTGATCGAAGGCGATGAAAGTTAGCAATTGGCACTAGGGAAAATTAGACCTAGGCATGCTTGGAGTAATAAGCGTGGCTTTGTGACTGGGCCAAAGCCTTTTTTGAGATACAAAATGTAAATATTTAATATATGTCATAGTTAGTTGTTTATCCCAGTGAAAAGTAAATAAATGTGGATGAATGAGATTCGAATATGACACATTTATAATACATAAAAACATATAAGTCAATGAAATAAATTTAATAATTAAATTTAAATTAACAATATTTTGTATATATTTTAAATTATAATTTAAAATTATATCAATTCATTTGAATTATGTTCGTGAGTTTGGATCCACTAAATGAATTTAATATAATCTTAAAATTTTAAATTTGTAATATAATTTCATATATATATATATATATTGTAATTTAATTAATTTTTTAATAAATATTCAAATTATTAGTTAAGTTAAAAAATCAATTCAACGATTATATATATGAAATTATAAAAAAATGCAGAAAAGAAAAATATACTAAATTTAGTTTAAAAATACAAAATTCTTAGAACTATTTTTATTTTAAATCGTACACTAACTATAATTTAAAATATATACAAAGTGGTGTTAATTTTTATTTAATTATTAAATTTATTTCATTAGCTTATATATTTTTATGCATTATAAATATATTATATTTGAATCTCGTTAATCCACATTTATTTGCTTTTCCTTAGAATAAAGAACTATGACATATATTAGATATTAATGGCTTTGGATTAGTGGCAAAGGCAAGCTTATTACTCTAAGCATACCTAGGTTTGATTCTCCTTAGTGCTAATTTGCTAGCTTTCATTTATTTTCATCCTTCAATCAGGTATGGAAATAAATTTATTAAATTAAATATAAATAGTAAAGTCTTTTAATAAGGCGATGACACGTGTCACCACCTAATTGGATATTAATTTATTTTTATTAAATTAATATTAGGACCAAATTAATATAATGTATAAGTAACGGGGACCAAATATGTAATTATACAAATTTTTATTAACTGTCACGTCACTCCTTTCGTTAGGTTCTAATGGCAGATTGTTAAATTGAGAATATTTTAATAGTATGATGGTCTAATTACTTAAAAAAAGTATAATAATCAAATTGAGACTAAATTCAAAGTATAATGGTCATTTATATAGTTTACCCAAAAATTAATTGTAAAATATAGTGTTGGCGTAGTCCAAGTTTATTTTATAATATTTGATCGAAATTTGTGGTTTTTTTTATTTTTGGTGTGATTATATAGGGATATCGACGAGTCGAATTTACTCTAAGAGAAGAAGATGCCAATTAACCATTTTAACTACTTTTTTAAAATTAATTGACAAATATTAAAAAAAAAAAGAAGAGGTGAACAATATTGAAATTTTATTTTAATCTTGAAACTTTAATTCTAGCCGCCTACAATATTGAGAAAGAGAACAATTATTTGAAAAATATAAGGATATGATCAATTTTTAGGACAATATCGATTTATTGTTGTTCATATGTTTACTTGGATATGAATTAGATTTGAATTAAATTTTGATAAATTTCATATTCGAAATGCCTCCTATTATGACTCATTTTTTTTTAGATCTGATGCGACTTTTTTCAATCACATTTGGATTTGATTTTCCTTTAAATTAAATTCAAACTAAATCATTATCCTAATTACATGATATTATATTATATGTTTTTTACTTTTAACCTACACACCTACATATTATGTTGCTTAAATTTAGGTCATTTAAAATATAAAAAAAAACAATATTCTTTACCACACTTAATTTATAAGATTAATTTAATGATATGATTGAGATATGATCGAGGTTTCATGAATTTTAAAAATTTAAATTCAGGTCTCGTGTAAATCATATTTGGATTTTAAAATTTATTTGTATTTAAATTATATTATATGTGAATTTTAATCGTATTTTATTTTTATTTAAGTTAAAATACGTGTGGATTATAGCCATGATTGTACATTGTAAATAACCACTTCTAACGTATATATAAAAAAAAAAACACTTCTAAATAATATTCTAATAACGTTAGATAAAAATATTATTATGTATTACTTTTGTATTTATATGAAACGTAATAAATTATAAAAATATAATATAAATATTAAAAAGGATAGTTTACCATATTTTATATATAATGAAATTATATATAATTAATAAATATTAAATAAATATGACGTTTTATAACAAATTGATCCTATCAAATTAGATAATAATAAAATTAGTTTTTATATATAAACTTATATAATAAATTATCGTCTAGTAAAGACTAAATTATCATCTAGTAAAGACTGTGTAAAACTACATAAACTTGTGTATTTACATTATATAAACTTAAATCTTAAATTCTTAACCTAACTCTAAAAAATTAAACCTTAAACTTTATGCCCTAAATTCTAAACACTACAACATAAACCCCTAAACTCTAAACTAAGACTCTAACCCCTAAAACTAAAAGGCACGTGTAAACTAAAGTTTACACGTCCTATGTATCAAAGTTTTTCCCAATATAATTTTGTTTCAAAAAATAATATAATCGAATTTAAATAGGTATTTGTATCAATTAAATGTTATTTTTCCAATATAGTTTAATTTTTTTTGATAATATTTTAACACGACTATCGATATTTAATTTATTAGTTAATTACTTTTTAAGAATTTCAGTAGTTAATTAATTTGGATTAAATACGATTTTTTCTCTCTCATATTCTTTCTAAATCTTTTATGTGGTTTTGGAGGATGACGTTGTCGAACTTTAATCAAGCGATTATCTGTGGGTGAAAGGTATAAGGAATATAGGGCATGCCCCAAAAATTTAGGAAATTATAATTTGTTCCTTAAGTTTTTTCAAAATTATAATTTGGCTTTCTAAAAGTTTTATATTAAACTTCAAAACTTCGAATATTTTTAATTAAATACACTCTTATTATTTTTAAAAGTTATTATTAAATCCTTCAAAATTATTAAAAAATTAATTAAACACTAAATTTTTTTAAAACTTTTAGTTTAAGCCTATATTTTTTTTAAAAAAAATTTAAGTTGCCCTCATAAACTCATACCCTAAGTTTCGTTACTGCGATTATTGCATACTTTATCATAACCCTTGTTGAGTTCTCTTTTATTTTTTATTTCTTTTTAGTTTTTAGTTTTTTTTTTAAATTTTTGCATATTCTATTTAATAAGTATCCTATTTTCGTTAATGTCTTTTTTTATTCTTGTTGCGCGCTTTTATATTTTATAAAATGTTCTTTTTCTTGTAGCTTATTTTTTTAGGATTAAATTTGTTGTCGACTCTCTAATTAGTGGTTGTTTTATTATCATGTTGATCTACATTTAATTTGGACCTTTAGATCGGTTCTCTTCTATTATTTGGCGCTTGCAATCATTAAAGATAGTTTTTTTTGAATTTGTGATAAAGTCAACTTTATTAATGTGTTATTATTATTATATTTATTTTTATGTTAGTGTTGATGATATTTATTCTTCACCGACAAGACGACAACAATGGTGTTTATTTGTGTATCAATTTTTTTTAATTGTTTGGTTAGTTTTTAATTATTTATTTAGTTTTTTTTATGTTTTAATAGTTAATTTATACACTTTAATGATTTCGAGAAGAAAAAAAAAACACCGATTAATATAATTTTTACTCTATTTCTTAATCTTTATTGAAATTTTAAATTTCTTACTATCTAATAAAATTAACTATTACTATATATTAAAAATATAATAATAATTAAATACTTTTAATTATCCCAGAAAAGAATAAACAAACAAAGAAAAGTCATAAATTAAAAAAAAAAGTAAAAACAAAAAAAAAAAACAAAATCTTTTCTTTTAAGACTTTTAAGAGAAATGAAAAGCACCCAATTTGTTGAATCTCTGTCCATGGAAACCACAGCAAGCTCTAAGCTTTTCATCTTCTTCCCAATCCTCTTCCTTTTATTATCATCAACGGCAGCAGCAGCAACTGATAACAGCTTCATTGGCAAAGACGCTTTAGTTTCTTCATGGCGCCGCACTCTGTTAGCTGTCCAAAGGAACAACAACAAGAACCAGATCCCGAGCTGTACTGAAATGTCCTCCAGATCTCAGTGTTTGCAGAACCCGACGTGTCGTTGGTGTCGGAGTGAAGCTTTAGACGACATGTGCTTCAAAAAGGCTGAAGCTTGGCGCTTGCCCCAACAGGTTTTTCTTTGTAATTGATTGAATCCGTAGTTCATTTGATCAATTTGATCTGATTTGTAATCTGGGTTTTTGTTCTTCTGTTGTTTTTTCCACTGTCTGATCTGCTGATCTATGTAGATTAGTTGAGAAATTCTTTTGCCTTTTGATTTGATTAAGAAAAGCAGTGTTTTTTAGTGGAAATTTGATGAATTTTGCATTTTTTATGAGTTATCTGAGATTCTGGTTTGGAGCTGATATGTTTCGTATATGTTCATCAATGGTGTTTATTAGATCTGTTTTAGGTTTGGATGTGAAATTGTGAAAATGTTTGGTCTCTTTAGGGCATTCTGTAAATCTTTTCCTTTGCTGTGTTACTCGAACTCGAGTTGGACTGTCCGATTCGGGCATGTGTGGAAGTCGAACACAAGTATGTACATTTTTCTATGTTTTTGGGAGGGTTTTGGAAGGTCATATTCATTGTATTCATGTTCAGAGTATGCGTCGAAGATGAGTGCTTAAAGAAAAATGAAGCCATGTTGATCTGCCTATGTGCTATTTGGAGTCCGAGTGCGACTTCTGGATCCAAGTATGTTCATTTTTTTCGTCTTGGACTTTGAGAACAATGAAGAATTGTAGCAATATATATGGTATATTTGTCAATTATGGTGCATATAAGAGTTCGAGAAGGAAAATAACAGTGCCACGGTGATCTGCATCTACAGTTGAGCTATTAATTCAAAATAACAGTGCCAAGCTTCTCTATTTACTTGGACTCGATTTTGACTGTTCATTTTTTTATGTATTTGGGAGTGTCTTGGATGGTCATATCTTCATATCTATGTTCTGAATATGTCGGGATAAACAGGGTACTTAAAGAAAAGAAGAAGAAGAAGATGAAGAAGAACCGGAGTTGCATAGATATTATATCTGTCGTTATGGTACATAGATATTATATTCTATCTGCTCAAATGGAGAAACTATTACATCCGTTTTCAAGGATTTGCAAAGGAGTCTCCAGTCCGTAATATGGGTAACGAGATCGTAGATGCAGAGACTTGAAACTGAATCTACTGGATGTTACTTGTTAAGAGTGGTTGTATGAAGTAACTGAATTAAGTTCGAGTTTATCTCAGAAAATTTTCGTGATCTTGCTTTTGTTTCTTAAAGAATGATCCGGTCAAGGGTGAAAAATGTGAATCAAATGCATGATCAGACTAAAAACCAGTTTATAACTATGTTACTCGAACTCCGATGTGCTCAATATAAGTAGGTTTAATCTAGTATATGTTTATCTATGGCATGCACTACAATATAGTATTATGCAAAGGTTGTTTCTCGTGAATCTTGATTCTTGTACACAATGTAAAAGTACAAATATTTGACTATTCAAAAAAAGTACAAAGATTTTACATTGATTTTGGATCGATGAATGTAGATTTATGGTTGATATTATCCGCCTCTTTTTTTTTTTAAATCTTCTTATTTTTAGTTTTTAATCTCAACCACCAATTTGCATATGTCGTCTAAAGATTTGACATTATAGAGAGAAAATAAAGAGTTAATCTCAACTATTTATTTTACTCATTCAACAATTTTAAAAAAAAGTGTAAAACTACAAGCTTTACATTCTTTATAAGCGGATCCTATACCTATTTATGATATTTTTTGCCAACACAATTATGATTTTAGTATATATAATATAAAAAGTTACATAGAATATAGTACAAGCGGTAGAATACTAATTTAGAAAATTTGAGAGGATAAGATCTCAAGTTTTCGTCTTATCATAACATAAATGCCATGGATGGGATCATGTCCAAATTTATTCATTTTAGTCCTGTTATTTATAGGCTTGTCCAAATTTACTCTAATTTTGGTCCGAATATATTTAGATCATCAAATCTATCATGTATTTTAATAATTGATTCGGTTTATAGTTACTCAGACTTCATATTATAATTGCAATTGCACTTACAGCTTAAAAGAAAGAAAGGAAAGTTAAGACACCTTCCTTAGAACAATGACACTAATGATTGAAATAAAACTTATAACAACTAAGAAAAACAGTGTATGACGGCGGGTATCGATCGGATAGGCCACCTGCACTTCATCACTATCGTCAAAGCTGAGCAAGACGACGGATATCAATCGGATAAGCATCTGACGGCGACTGAGCACTGTATGATCTCCTTCCAATGATCACATTTGCAGCCTCGGTTGGATGAAAAGCATCCCAGAACAAATACTCATTCCTATTCCTACAAGGCCTTTGCAAAGGCAAGCAAGTGATTTGCCCATTGTTCCTTCCAACACCACAGCATCCTGCATTTGTTACCCTAAACCCTGAAACGTAACACATAGTAACATTAAACATTTAATCATGTCGGATTGATATTGTCGATGAACACCGGTCAAGATTGTTTTTGATTAGGAGTGTTCTTACTGAAACCCGAAGGGTTGCTTGTAATGTCTTGGAAAATCCCATAAACATCAATGTAGATGAACTTTGCATCAGAATCATTGTTATTGAATTGATCAACAAGAGCCTTGAGCTTGCTGTTGAATATCCTATTGGCAGAATTGATTCTCTCCACACAAGTTCTACCATCTCTGCTATTCTGAGCCAATTCGTTAGGGCTGCACCCGATCTGACCCAACCCGATCAACACGAACTTCCTTGCCCCGTAGTTGTACAAGTCCTGGAAATCAACATCCCCATAAAATGATAAGGACGGTGTTCACCTCAGGACAATACCTTATCACGAATGCGGTTTGAATATGTAAAGACGAACATAGAAAACTAACCTGAAGCTGCTGGGTATATTGTTGGATAAGAACATTAGCATATTGCTCAGGGTTATACCGCCTACTAGTGGAGTAAAAAAGAGGCATGAAATAGTTGTTAAGGTAATCGTTGCTTCCAAGTCCAATGGAATAAACACATTTGCTCAAGTAATTTGATGCGTTTGCTTCACTCCCAAGCAAGTTCACCACTTGTGCAACTGTTTGCCTGTAGTTTCTAACTTGTCCACTGAAACTGATCCGAGCTCCCAGCTGTTGTCCGGTCTCTTCTCGGATTCCGGCAGCCGCCGACGCGTAGTTAACTCCGCCGAGGATTTGTCTACCTCTAGCATTTGAGTATGGAGGAATGTAGCTCTCAAACCCCAGAAGTTCAGCTGCAGATAGAACACATATAGTGGCATTAAAAACTCGAACTCAATATCTATACTATCCAGATTCCAGACTCAAATCCCAAAGTTTCTTTTTGTCAAATAGATGGAAGACAATACATATATGGAAATTTAGAAGCTTACCAATGACATCTACTGTGGTTTTGCCATTGGAGAACCTTCCGGTTGGTCCATTTGGGAAATCGATACCATAAGGCATGTAATTAGCCTTGGCAAGCGATGATAATCGGTTGTTATTCCCATTATCAACCAGTGAATCCCCGAATATGAAGTAACATGGAACTTGGGGTGCTCCATTGGTTTCCACAAAGCTCAAACTCAAGACTAAAGCTAACCCAAAACCAAACAGCACACACAGTTTCACCATTGTTACTGTCAAATGAAAGCTCGAATAAGGAAGGAAGCTTGATGGAAACAATGGTGAGTAGTGAATGATATATATAGAGATGGAGATGATGCAATGATTGTATTAAAAAGAGAAAGGCATGCAAGTGATTGCTTTTACAGTTGAAGAAAGTAGGTTAGGCGTATTCATTTCACGCGGAGTTAATGCAGAGTCTAGTCTCGTCGGTGGACAGCCACTCCATACTTTAGATCCATGTGCTTGTAAAATTGGATTTGGTCGATTGAATTTAGTTTTATTGATATAATTATTTTTTTTTAACATTTAGAGAACAATAGTTCGAGTGTGTTTGTGTGCATATTATTCTTCTATTTATGGTTTGATGAGATCTGAACGCATGGGTCATGGCTTTTCTAAAATTTTGAAAAATTAGAAAAGAAAATTAATTTGTCTCCATATTTGAATATTTTTAATTAAATTTCTTCTCGTAAATTTTAAGTTCTTATTAATTCTTTTAAAATTATTAAAAATTTTAATTAAACCGTCAACATTTTTTAAAATTCTAGTTTAAATCACTAAATCTTTTAAAATTTTAAACTAATCCCTTAATCTTTTATTTCAAGTTTCAATATTATTCGAACGACACAAAAATTAAGTAAACACTGTCGCAAAGTAGAGAAAACTAATGAGGTTTCGACGCTAATTAACTTTATTTTGCATATGATGGTTACTTGATAATTAGGTCGTCGACCTCCATGCACTAATTATAAGGCCAATTCATTTGCATTAATTATACGTAAAGTCAAAGCCTCAAAGGGATAGCCTTTATAATCCAAGTAAGAAAGAACAGTACAAAGTCAATTCTCAAAAAGGGTGTTGACTTTTCACCCAAAAAGGGCTATCAACTTGTTAGCTTTTCAGACATAGTATCTAATCCAGGGTTTACTTTGACCAACTCCTCAATGTGCATGCCTTGGCTTCAATTACGAACTGTTTGGGAAAATGCTGGCTCAATAACTATGCTCTTTGACTTTAATTCAGAAGCATGCTAGATATGGTAGAGACATGGAGATAGTTTACGTAAAGTAAAAATATTTGTGTTCATTTATCTATCTATCTATTTATTTAAATAATCTTTGACAAGCTTGATTTAGCGTCCTTGAACCTGAATATGTATATAGTCATTAATGTTTGTGTCTGGTGGGTAAAGAAAATTTAATGAAGGAGAGAATGGCATACAGTGAATAACATGGGTGTTTCAAGCAATGCCTTGCTGCATATCAGGCTGTCTATTAACTGGCTCGTCGTTGACCTTCATCCACGGTCGTAGTCTTATCAGGTTTAAAGTTTAAATCTAGTGGTGGATTTTAACGAAATAGTTTGAGGTCTTTTTTATAATTTTTGAAAGCTTTAATAAGAATTTCCAAAGAAATTGATATTATTAAAATTTTAAAAATTTATGGACGTAATTAGTAATAGTCAAAAACTTTGAGATTCAATGTAATTCAAAAAAAATAAAGGACTTAATGTATAATTTCTATATGTTGGGCCATGTAGTTAGGGATGGGTACGAGTCAGGTAGTGTCCGGTTTTTAGTTGACCCGACCCAACAATTGACAGTGTATCGCTCGACCCGAATATTAGGATTAAAACCCGATCTGATCTGACACAAATAAAAATTTATTTTTTTATTAAACAAAAATAAGGAAATAATTGAAAAAAATATACAGAGATGAGGGACATTATAATAATTTTCCCTAAATATATATAGGAACATTTATATTATTATTCTAGGTTGGGTCGAAGACTTTTTACACAAACCCAAACTCAACAAATCCAACCCGACCCAGTTTTTTTATTCATAAATTCGGACCAGAAATCGAATCTCCCAGTTAAAAGAAGACAACCTTTTAAGAATGGATCAAAACCCGTTAGATCCAGATAGAATGTCCATCCCTACGTGTAGCTCCCGTTGGCATTGCCATTCGCCTTTATTTGAATGTACATGCGCAACCTTCTTCCCTTCTCCAAAAGGCGGAGCCAAAGAGATAAGTAGGGGGCTTATGTTAGGACCAAATCATAAATTAATATGAAACATAAACCTAAGATCTATCATGTCAAATCATCAAGAACAATAAATTGATTAAACTAAACGTGGAAGCGTACCTGAATTAATCGATAGATTGGAAACCTTGAATCTTCATGTTAAAATCCTAAATCTTTGGTATTGATCTTCCAAGAATATATGTTATCTCTTGACGTAAAACTCTCTGACGGGGAATGAGAGAAAAACAAGTTAACCTATTTCTTGGAGACCACTACCTCTTTATATAGTTGGTTATTAAATAAACTATTAAATATTTATAACTCTGCCCCTCATTGAATTATAAATATATCTTATGGTATCTACACTTTTATTTTCATGACACTTTAATACCTATGACACACCTAACATAATTGGTCACTTAATTTTGTGTCATACTTTATAATAGCATCATACATTTTACATATGTGCCCACAAGTACATATTTTAATCCAACAATCTCCCACTTAGGCAACATATGTTTCTTGATAAATGTACAACCTTATGAGCTCAAAAATTTGCTATTATATAATAGGTACTCTATAACAATCTTGTCCATCAACTATACCCATATAGGATCAAAGCAGCCTTTACTGTATCAATCATGACTAGACCCATCAATGGTCACATATACAAATATAGTCAAATGACATAGATCAATCATGGATGCGTAGCATGGAAAATTACATGAAATGTGAACCGTACATGTCTATTTCCAACTGGTCCTCCTAAACCTTAGTGAGATCAAACTTTACTGAATTCAAAGTGTGCATAAACCAAATGAATTTTTTTCTGCAGAAAATAATCTTAAAATAACTTTAAACTGAAGTAACCGAAATTGTGTTTAAACCAAATGAGTATTTTTAAAATTACAAACTCCCACTAAAACTGAATATCCTTAAAAACCTTACACCCACATGAGTAGTGTGCTCATAAAAGATCTAGGGTGACATTTTCTTAATAAGCGCGCAATTATGGAGTTTGTACTAACATGCTCTATAGACACGCCACCACTCTGAATTTTTTTAACAACTAGGAACTTAATATTTATATGCTTCAAATTTGAAGTGTTCCTATTGTTTATAGAATAAATGAATGCATATTTATTGTCAAAAAATAACTGAAGTGGTCTTTCTATTCAATCTATAATTAGCAGCCCATGTGACAAAATTCTTTTGCATCAATATTCTATTAAAATCGAAGTCTGTAAACCTGATGATCTCTAACTTACTAGAACTCCGATACGTGAGCATGTAATTTTTGTTCTCTAAAGATATCTCATAACCCTATTAACTGCTATCCAATAGTCCATACTAGATTTGCTTAAATATCTGTCTAACATTCTAACAATGTACGCAATATCCGAACGCATACGTACTTGAACATAAATTAGATTCTCAATAGCTTATGCATGTGGAATCTTTTGTACATTTTTAAATTCCAAGGTTACTTTTAGGGCATTGAGTAAGACTAAATTTGTCTTCTTTAGTAATGAGTATCACTTAGTTTACTCTCACTGAACTTGTAGCATATACAATTGTCAACCAAATTTATCTCAAAACCGAATGAGATAATCAATATGAAATTTATAATTTCAATAATGAGAGTCATACTTAAGCTCATAGATGGATTTCTTTAATTTACATATCATTGATTTGTATCATTAGACACAAATTCATGATTGTACCATATCAATAATTTTTTAATGTCTCCATTGAAAAACACAAGCTTAACATTCATCTTATGTAGCTTAAGATTAAAATAAGCAACAAGCGTTATGATTATCTTGAAAGAGTCTTTCAATGAAACTTGAGAGAAAGTCTCCATAAAATCTGTCTTCTTTTAGAGTATATCCTTTAGATATAAGACGTGCCTCATACTTATTCACATTACCATTTCCATCCTTAATAATTTTAAATAGCCATTTACAACCAATTGATTTGCACCTTAAGGTAATGAGACAAGTTCCTAAACTTTATTCTCTTGCATAAAATTATACTATTCTTGAATGACATCAATCCACTTTTGAGAGTTAGAACTTTTATGGTTTGATGAAAAATGATTAGGTCATTTTCTATCATTCCATTGTTACCTTATTTTCTTGAAGAAATGCAATATAATAATCCGAAATAGTATTTCATCTTCCTTTCGTGGACCTATTTAATGACACTTATTTTTTAAGGTTGTTGGGTTTGTTCTTTTGAAACAATTACCTAATGAGAGTTACTCAACGTTGTCTTGTTGAGGTACTTTATTCACTTCTTGATTAATGATAGGTGTGAAAACCTAAACATCATCAAAAGTAATAGTAGGAATTAAATTATAATCTAATTCCTCCTCAATAGCAATGTATCTAACCTTACTTCTCCCTCCAAACTCAACATCCTAAAAAAGTTATAAATCTCTCCTTAAAATAATCTTAATTGTGGGATCATAAAATTTACAGCCCATGAATCACTCAAAATAACCGAAGTAGTTGCTCACTTTTGATGTTAAATTATTTCACATATGTCATAACTTATACAAAAGAACCAACACTTTGTAACTAATTGTTGTTTTATTTTACTAGGACTCTTAGCAACTTTATTCCAATATTTTCTTTTATTGCTCTTATTCTTAGAGACACTAATTAAATGAGCACTAACCAAATAAGTACTTTTACACTTATAATACTTCAATTTTTCTTCCTTTTTAGCACAATGAGAAATGAGCTCAGTTAGAGTCTATTTCTCCCTTTGATAATTGTAACTTGAATTGGTTAAATTGTATAGGAAGAGGTGCCAAAATCATAAGAACAAACAATTGTTAGAGAGTTTGATCTTATACGTCTTAGATTTTGAAGCAATATTAAGAATTTTCATAATCCACTCCCTCACATTTCCTTGACCTTTATACTTCATAGACATCAAAGAAGGTACAAGTGATGCCATCTTAACCTTAATGTTTTGGGTAAAATATTTCTTAATTTCGTCAAGAAAAACCTTAGTATGAGTGTAATCACTAATTTTGTCCGGGATAGACTCATTCTCATTTTCCTTTTACAAATAACGGGCTTATATGGGGTATTGCTTAAATTATATGTGGCTATTATTAAAACCCAAAAAGAGCAAAAAATATTACTATTAGTAAATGTCTTATTAGCTATATATATGTGTGTTGCTACCTTAAAAACCAATTTTTTTTTTCAGTTGATTGCTAGTTTTTTTAATTAGGCATATGTTATATATATGTTACCATATCTTTGTTATAATCTACTATGTTATGATCCAATTTTAAAACCCAAAATTTTTACTAAGTAATATGTATGTGTGTTACTATTATATTCCATTGTTATCTTATTTGTTATTAGTATTATAGTTCTTATCTCATTATCTTCCATTGTTGTTAGTAGTACAATTATAGTTATAATACTATTATTATTATCATTATTATTACCATGTTATTATTATCATTACTACTATTATTATTTCCATTATTATTATTATTATTATTATTAAACTGAAAATAAAAAAAGATTGCAAACTATTAAATAAAGCAGTATAAATAAATGAAATCCAAATGTTATAATAAAAGCCCAACAACTATAATCAAATAACAGCCCAAGTTTATTAAAATACACAGTCCATTTACATTAAAAAAGAAAGATTCTAGAGTTCTTTTAATTATATTTTGGCCCAATTAAGCCCTGATCTGGTAGCCGAAAGCCCTAATGCATCTACCCTCTTTGTGCAGCTGAATCACATCTTAGATCTGAAGGTCCAGATCGCACAGTTGAAGGAAGCCCTAAATGGCCCATTGTTACCCTAGTGTCGCATCGATTGCAACCGTCGGATCGGGAATACATCGAATGGCCAAGATTGTATTTGTTGAGCGCGTACGATCTCGCGCGGCCCTCTGCATTCCCCACGCGCGCATGTGCCACACCCCGTGACTCCTCGACTTCTCAGGCCGCGTCGTCTCCTCAGCTCCCAAGTCGCTCTGTCTCCTCAATTCTCAAGCCGTGTCGCCTCAGCCATTTAGCCACACCGTCTCCTCTAGTCCCTCTCAGCAGCCATGGCGCATACAAACAAACCAACAAGAATGTCAGAGCAAAAAAAACATACAACAATTGTAGGGATTTCAGAGAATTAACCAGCAAAAATTAGAGATACATGTGAATCAAAACAAAATAACGAGCAGCCAATAGGTTTTTTTCGATTTCATTTTTCCTTTTTTAAAATACATGTAATTCAGGGTATATAAAGACAATGTCCTAAATCAATTGTAAGCACCGGAGAATCTTGAATGGAATAGAGCAAAAAGCAGAAAACCTCTCAACTTTGGAGGTATGTCTCTTCTTCTTCTTCTTCGTTTTAAACACTTGCATGTAGAAAATTAGGGTTTCGATTTGTTTACCGTCGGCATTGGTCCCTTTTGGGCTAATCTTCTTTTCCTCGTCGATAAGCCATTCGACCTTTCGGGGTTCGAGCACAGTGAGATGAAAAGGGAGAAGATCGAAGGGGGAGGTGTTTAGGGTTTTTGTTTTCTTTAAATCGAAAGGGTTTTCGTCGATTTTAAAGAGGGATTGCCTCAGTTTTGAGTCGGGAAATGAAAAAGGGTTCTTTTTGGGAGATTTTGGTCTCGCCGACCACCGTCGAATGGCAGCCGACACTGCGTCACGGTAGCCGTTTTCTAGAAACCATGGCGGTTGGCTCACCAGAATCTGGGTTCTGGTTGAACCTAGACGGATTTGGGAGAAAAGGGGCGAGAGCTTAAAAGCTCTCGGTTTTCATTTTGCCAAAAGTGGAAAAATGGCTGAAATGAGGGGGGTTTTTTATAATAGTTTCACGTTTTAAAAAATGGTCTAATAGCCGTATAAAGACCTCCGTGTCGCCTTATTTACGCCCGCGGGGTCTCCCCCTTTTGAAATAGCACAAATAGTCCCCGTGTTTTTTAGATTCTCCCGTGAGCCATTTTGTCTTTTTAAATTACCATCTCGGTCCCTGTGGTTTTAAAACGGCTTGCAATCAGGTATTGGTTTTCCTTTTAATTTCTCCCCTATGTTTTGCCTTTTCATGATTTGGTCTAATTTCCAGTGTTCAACCCCCTAATTTCATGCATTGTATTTTTAGTTCATATTGTTATTATTTTGCTGTTTTTTTGTTTGTTCAAATCTGTTGATATGGTAGTTGTTTTGATATGTTGTTATTTAATGTTCACATGTTTTGTTTCCTTTAGCATATGGTTCTTATGTGACATATTTGTGATAATATATGTATAATATATATAGTTTACTTTTCTAAAAAATATGCATATGTTGCTATATAATCTATGGTTTTTAAGTACTACTTAATATAGCCCTTTACTAGTTTTATAAAATGTAGAATGTATAGTTTACATTATATAACACATATAATTTCATAAAAATATAATATATAGTCTTTTAAATATGTAACATATAGTTTTTTATAAAACATATAAGATATAGTTTTTTAATATATATAATATAAGTTTTTTTATATAATATATATATTACGGTGTTTCTTTAAATATATAGTTTCATAAAGCTTATAATATATATAGCTTTTTAAATATATAATATAGTCTTTTCAAATATATAATATATGTAATTTTACAAAAGTATATAACATATATAGTTTTCTTAAAATAATACGTTTTTTTAAATATATAATATAATTTTAATATAATGTGTTTTAATGTGTTTAGGCCTTGTTAATATAGTTTGGGCCTTTGGTTCTTAGGCCTAGTTTTAGTGGTTTGGGCTTTAGGTTTGGGCCTAGTTTTAATGGTTTTAGGTTAGGCTTAGATTAGAATTTGATAAGATTAATTTA
Organism: Hibiscus mutabilis; assembly: GCA_019671005.1. Lineage (NCBI taxonomy): Eukaryota > Viridiplantae > Streptophyta > Magnoliopsida > Malvales > Malvaceae > Hibiscus > Hibiscus mutabilis. The sequence goes on along the minus strand of JAGYYJ010001726.1, from coordinate 90,401 downwards.
ATTAATTTAAATCGTGTGCTCATCTCATAGAGGCACGATCTCTAAATTAATTAAATTAATTCTTGGTTTAGTGTCTTTAGAGCCTAGTTAGATTAGGGTTTGAATTAGTTTAGCGAATTTGAATTTGCTCTTGGCTCATTTGGGTAAATGTTAAATTCATTAAATTAATCGAACATTTCTTAATCACTTTCAGGATAAAATTAATTTCAAAGTTTAGATCGACATTAAAGCTAATCCTCATAATTTGTTAGGGTTTTAGTTATTTAGGCTAATTAATTTAGGATTAAATGTTAGAATCACTTAGCTAATAATTAAATCACCATTTGGGCTTTCCATAATTTGAGCCTTTATAGGTTAGGCCTTGGGGTGAGCCTTGTGTGTTTATCTTTTGTGATCTTGTTTGCCATCCTTAAGTTGTCATTCATGTGACTTTTAAATTGCATGTTAATTAACCTAAATCATAACCAATGGGGTATTTCTTAATCCCAATATTCGTGTCGTAACAGTCTTATCTCAATGGATGTTGACCGAATATTTGGATTAATCCTTACCGCTCCAGGGTAAATGATAAAAATGGACAAGATCATCCCACCATATTATAACTGCCTGCATCATGCATAAAGGTGACTTACGAGATCCGAAGTATAAACTAACACGACAGTCAGGCTTATATGATGTCAGTTTAGTCTATGGTCTTGTGTATCATCAACCTTATTAATTAAATTTCGAATTAATTTGAACCTACCAATTTGATAAAGCCCGTTCAATTAAGGTTACCAAATTAAATTCCTTTCAAATTTCGACAATTTCCTTCGATTAAAAGCAACAAATATCTTGGTACCGATTTCCGGGCGTGACGGGGTCTAATCCTTCCTCACACATAACCAATTCCCGAACCATTTCAAAATGAATCTCTGGTTTTATGGTGTCCGGCCTACCTTATCCAAGTGGCCGGTGGCGACTCCAGTTTTCAATCAGTTCTCAAAATAAAAAGAATTTTCTAAAGAAATCCATTTAAACTAAGATTACAAAGAAATGATTTTGGGGATAACCCGTAACGTCGAACTTGTGATCTTTTAGAGTTTTTCAAAAAAACGTCGCTACAATGAGTAATCTCTTTAGATTTGTGCTTCTAAAAACTTATAGAATGTTATTCTTTATGATCATTAGACTCGTGCAATTTGAACAATTTCACCTCTCAAAATTTCTTTTATGGGTGCTTACCGTGGTGAGAGGTGCAAATTGTTCTTCCCTTAGTGCGAAGTCTATGTTAATACAACCAAATATCATATATAAGTGTCTTTTCTATTCCTTGAAATTAGTTTCACTAAACTTGAGTGTAGAATGTATATCAAAAAATATTGTGACAGACAAAGATAAATTAACTAAATATAGAACAAAAATAAATAAAATACAATAAAAACAAGCTCACAATAATATTCATAAGTAAACAATAAATTCAAAATAATGGCTAGTTCCCCTTAAGATACCAAGCACAACATTAATATCAAGCCATTGGACAATAATATTAACTATAAGTGGTACTCTTGTTGTAACAATCAAAGATTGACAATAAACTATGTCAAACAATAGATTAATCTTTGGACTAACGTATTGCTCACATAAAATACCTTATAATTGTCACACATTTAGTCGTTGTAATTCTGTCAAATATTAACTTTCCTTTGGGCCAGTTAATAAACGCATAAATTATAAAAACCCATAATCATATTGATATTTTAAATAAATTAATCTACACAAAAGTGATCACTTTGGTGACATTATGTTTCAACTAATCCATTAAAATATTAGACATCTGAATCCAAAATATGAATTTATTTGTTCCAAAATATTTTCCTTAATTTTATCTTTCAATTAAATTAAAAAATAACCAAAAAATAATAAATTTGAATAAAGGTAAACCTCATATCAAGATACCAGACGCTCCATTAGTATTTCATCTTTGGATAAAAGATTAACTTGCAAGTGATATCTTGGTATAATAATCAAACATTGATAATAAGAACATGTCAAACAGAAATCTTCCCTTGGGCCGATTTATTGCTCACATATAAAACTGAATAATTATCACATGTTTATTACCACAATTGCACATGTAATAATGTTAATTTTTAACCTTTCTTTGGGCCGATTAATACTAACATAATCCAACTTACATGCAGAAAACCTTCTATATTTTAAAATAAAATAATTTTCACAATAGAGGTCACTTTGGTGACTTAATGCTTTAATTAATTTATCTCAAAATATATAATATAAATATACCGATATTCAAATTTAAAATTTTATAACAGTCAAAACTGAAATTTCTGATAACACTTAAGTTTCCGAAATAACCCAAACTATCAGAAATCGAAAAACCTAAATCTTTGACTGTTTCTCAAAAAATTCCTTAAGCATGCATTAAAACTTGAATTCAAAACCAATCTTTAAATTATATATATATATATATATCATATGAATGAATAATTCATAAAATGATCATATTAAACTTTAGTATATCCATAATAATCTAATGATCAAAATTGAAATTCTTGTTCAAACTGAATAGGATATAAATTTCATAAGATTAATGTCATGTTTTCCAAAACCAAAACTATATATATATATATATATATATATATATATATATATATATAATACCAAACATAAACACGATAATAATTTAAATAAAACTAATCACATGTTGTGGCTTGCACAACCAATCCAAACTGTAACTATATTAAGCATAACATGAAAAACTTCAAGTCTGGCGGCATGATGATTAATTTTCATTATACATCATGAACATACATGTTACTGATATCACTCAGACCCGTATTCCTAATTCCATGATAACTAGGCAACAGTTTGATTTTCGAACATTGCTTATTTCATTCGCTTTCAAAATATATGCATATCAAAAAACAATTATTTTCATCAAACAACTTAAAAAACTAATGTCGAAAATCAGATTTTGTACGATCTGAACTACATAAAACAATCAAGTTTTATAATTCATAAAAATATAAAATCCTAAAATTTATGAATAAGTAAACTAAATATTTAATTATCATAAATCATAAGAACAAATAACCCAAATATATATACCAATTGAATCCAAGTAATAAGAAACCGAAGTGCACTGATGCTCGTGCAATAAAATCTTAAGCAATATATATACTGATAATGCGACTTTTTATTACTACTATTGATATTTAATAATCAAACATGATATATATATATATATATATAATATAATATATAAACCAATGAAATAGAAAACTAAGATTTCAATCTTAACCCAAGGGATTCGAAGAATAACCATCGATAAACCATATACAAAACCCTAAAAACTTTTTAATGAATAATTCCAAAAATAAATAAATTTATTCTCAATGATTCAACATGACGAGACATTGATGCCACTTGTTAGGACCAAATCATAAATTAATATGAAATATAAACCCAAGATTTATCATGTCAAATCATTAAGAACAATAAACTGATTAAACTGAATGCGGAAGCGTACTTGAATTAATCGATAGATTAGAAACCTTGAATCTTCATGTTGAAATTCTAAATCTTTGGTATTGATCTTCCAAGAAGATATGTTATCTCTTGACGTAAAACTTTCTGACGGGAATGAGAGAAAAAAAAAAGTTAACATATTTCTTGGGACCACTACCTCTTTATATAGTTGGTTATTAAATCAACTATTAAATATTTATAACTCTGTCCCTCATTAAATTATAAATATATCTTATGGTATCTACACTTTTATTTCCATGACACTTTAATACCCATGACACGCCTAACATAATTGGTCACTTAATTTTGTGTCATACTTTATAATAGCATCTTACATTTTACATATGTGCTCACAATTACGGATTTTAATCCAACAACTTAGACCCTACAAAATCGTAAAATTTTTAGTTTAGTTCTTTTAAAATCTAATTTTATCAGTTAAAATAATGATATAATTGCATTTTGACCTCCAAAAATTATAAAATTTTAGTTTAATCCCTTTAGAAATTATGTAATTGCAAGTTTCAAATCTAATGCTTGGTCTGTTTCGGCTCACGGTGGGGTTACAGCACAGTTGAAGATATGTTCGAGCAGTGATTCGGAGGGGAACTATTCGCTGTTGCTTGTGGGGCGTTGAGGAATCTTGTCCAAATCGAAGAGATCAAGAGGTTTATGGTCGAAGAAGGTGCCATTGTGACATTCATCAAGCTAACCAGATCGAAGACGAAATCATGCAGATAAATGCAGTCAAGTTCCTTCAAAATATAGGTTCCGGGGACGAATCGCTTTGTGAAACGGTTGTGAAAGAAGGCGGAATGCATGCGTTAGTACGCGTATCCAATCTGAAATTGGCAACCTTTTCGAAAACAAGGGAAGTAGCATTAAGAGCGATCTAGAATCTCTGTTTTTCATCACAGATTCTCATGAACGTGCTGATGATGCACTCAAGCTAACGTTTAGGCTTTGTGGCACATCAGATGAGGCTAAAAAAACAATGGGGAACGCCGGTTTCATGCCGTAGCTCGCCAAATTGATCAATGCCAAGTCGTACCAAGTGTGCGATATGGCAATCGAAACAGTCTCGAGCTTAGTCTCGGTCTCAAAAAAACCCCGAAGAAGATTCATTCCAGACGACATAAGCATACATTTCCTTCTTCAAAGAATAGGGCCTTCGGTATTCGTTAAAATAGAATTAACCAGTCAAACCAAAATTTATTTTTGTTTAATCGGTTGGTCAATGAAGTGTTTAATCGGTTAAAAATTGGCTATCGGTTAACTCAGTTCGATATCGGTTAATTAACCAAAATATTAAATATTTAATGATTTATATATAGTATATATATTTTAAGCCTAGAGACGTCAAGATACCCAACTCATTTTTAACCCTAACCCATTAAAATTTCTGAGACTCAACCAATTTTTAACCCAATTGAAAAAATATTCAAATTAATCTAATATAAGTAAAGAAAAACACAAACCCTAAAACATATCAAAGTTTAATAAATTCGAAAACCGACCTAATTATTCGAACTTTCTTCAGTTCGATTAGTAATTCTCAAATAAATTTCAGTTCGGTTAATGACTAAAGAAAAGTATTAATAAATTTAATTCGATCACCGACTGAATTAACGAAATGAATAACCTAACTTGTATCAAGTTTTATGGTATTAACATTGGATTATGTTCGAATTATCCAAAAAAATACGTCCTGACCCGATCCGTAATCATATCCTAGCCAAACCTAAATTGTTTATAAATTATAATGATATAAAGTGTTCATATCGGATTGGATTGGATTTGGGTCATGCTCATGATTCATGAAGATATCGATATTGTGCACCGTTTTTTAAGTTTGGTCTAAATTAAGGCCTCAGTTTTGTCCAACACCAATATTTATAAATGACTAATATAAATTTATTTAGTCTCGTCAAATATTATTTGTATTTTCAGTTATTTTATTTATTGTTTAGTAATAATAAATCTCTTTTACTACCATTATTATGGGGAAATTACACATAAATAACCTTATATATTTTTAATATTTATATTGTAGTGTAGTCTGTTACTTATCATATGGTATAAATTACACATTGTATGAAACAAAATTTATCATAGGCACTAAATCTTTAGGTAAGATTAAATATTTAAATTATGACGTTGTAAATAGAAAAAATTAAGTTAGGAGGCTCGCTTTTATATTGGCCTTTGTAAAACTCGATCCGAGTTTATCTGTCTATGATTTGGATACAAGTAATTAAATCAAAAAGAAATTATCGTACTATAAACTTAAAATTAAACATGTCGACTTAGACTTCATGTTTTTGTGCTGGAGACAATTTTTTTGTCAAAATTCGTTATTTAATTTAATATTTTTTCAAATATCCATTATTTAAATTATACAATATAATAATATTTTTAGATTAATGAGTAATTCAACTAATATTAGAAAAGTAAAAAGGAAAAAGTTAGTCAATTATTTGATTTAAAATATGATTAATTGAGCGTTGAGCTGCTGATAATTTTAATAATTATTTAAAATTTATTAAAAAATAATAATATCTAAAAATGAATGGTGACACATTCCAAAACTTTATTAATATAGTATTAATTTAAATCTGTTCGAATATCAAATTAACCCCTCAGTCTAACCCGTACACGATTATTTGACGAATAAACTTTAGTGTACTCAAATAAAGTGATTACATACAGGGATGACAACGTGGCATCTATGATGACGTCATTGAATACGCGTCAATATACAATTGGATTGTAGTTTACTCGGGTAATAGATATGGTGGACCTCGCCACACCCGCGTGGGGTCACCGCTCCCTCAGTGGCTCATGCGGCGCATGAGCCGTGGGATACGCTGAGCTGTGGACGTCTAACTTTACACTTACGTCTTTTTCACCCCAATCATTGGTTGATAAAGAGGGTAAATGACATATTTAATCCTTGAGTATTTTATTTTTTTATTCTAAATAATTTACGAGTTTTATTAATTTTTTAATTTTAATCACTATTAGAAAAATGGTTCAAACACATATTTAATTTAATTAAGCTTCAAAAGTGAAATTAATATAGTTCGAATTAAAAATTACAAATTTTAAATTAAGCTTGAGCTTAACCTGACTTTTCTAGATAACGACTCATTTTTAGTTGGAGCAGAAATAGTTCGTTTAAGATTATTTTTGAAGAAGAATTATATTTTTTTCCCATTAAAACTACTCCGTGAATTCTAGATATGCTAATAATTTATATTGTGCAAATAAATTGCTCGAATCTAGATATGCTAATAATAATATTTTTTCCCATTAAAACTACTCCGTGAATTCTGAATAAAACATGTATTAAATGCAAATTACATTTTAGTACATTGTTTTAAATACAAACAAACGTTGTCAACATAATTTGAAGTAAATGGTTAAAAATTCTTGTTGACATTTAATTTTTTTCCTTAAATCTTGAGTTCTAATTTCAGTAGTAGATAAAAAAATGTTCAAAAAAATACAAACGCTCATAATCAAATCAAATCGAAAAATTATAATCTTAGAGTCCATTGTGCTAACTTATGTGCCACGCCATTTGCTAAACGGCATTGAAAGCCTACTACGGATAGGATGCTCGCTGCATCTAAATAATTTAAACCGGTAGCTCTGAATGACTCGAATTTAAACATTAAATCGAAAACGATTTAACTTAAAAAATCTTAAATAGAAAAGTCTGAATGATATGAATTTAAAATAATATTACATAGATCAAGCTCAAAATCAACTCGATCCGATCAATTGAAGAGATTAATACAATTTGATGCACTTTAGGTCAATTTTCTTTGAAAATTCATAAATATTAAACGTTTAAGCATATTTAATCTCATGTTCTCTTATCAAACTATACTCGATTGATGTTTATAAGCAATTTTTAATATTATAAGAACCTAATTGATAAAAAACGAATCAAATATCGATTTTCGGTTCAATTTAAGAAGCTCGGAGTTTAAAATCAGTTCAATTTACTCCTAAGATTACCAAAATTCTTTTATTTTTTTTTAAAAAAATCTGATAAATGTTATTATAAAAGGAAAGCTGGGTCTGTACTCAACACCTTGTGATTGTGGATGACGCCATATCTCTCTTCTCAATCACCAAAACACAGCCATTTCAGATTCTCCCATAAATTATTCCCTTACACTTTCCTCCTTTTCAATTCCATTTGCTCTCTTCGTTCTCGCAAATCAGTCCAAAAAACAATATCTGAATCGAATTTGAATCTTCGATTCTCCAATTCCAATGGCAGAGGAAGAATTCCAGGAATCCGAGGTTATGTTCTCCGACGACACACGCGACGGCGTTGCAACCGTTCAACCAGACGGATTCTTCGATCGGCGCCGGCGTTTGTTGTCCAGGAATTGCCGTTCGATTCCCGTTAATATCCCGCTTCGCCGGAGTACTAGCAGTATTGTTTTCGATTGCGGCGGTGAATTTGATGACGATCGTGAGGATGGCCGCGAAATCGTGCCGCCGCATCTGATATCGGGGAGGAGAATCGCAGCGAAAATGACGCTTTCTGTTTGTATAGGCAATGGAAGGACGCTTAAAGGGAGGGATTTGAGTGAAGTGCGGAATTCGGTTCTCAGGTTGACTGGATTTTTGGAAGCATAAAAATGTTGAAATCCCTTTCTTCTTCTTCTTCTTTTTTTGAATTCTTTGGTTTCATCGTTTCAGAATTTCATATATGATATGGGAGACATTTATATAATTATGATTCAACGATTATTACTATATTTTTCTGGCCAATATCTAATTTTAATATAATGATTTCTTGGCTCCAAGGTTTTGATTTTAACTTTCTGCAGAATTCCATCTTTGTTTCAATCCTGTTAGGCTACCAGGAAAATGCCCCCTTTCTTCCCCTTCTATTGTTAACATTTTCGCCAACGACCGGAAGAAGCACATACGAAAACCGAGTATATGACTGATATGCGTATATTTAATTTTAAAAGAATTAGTATTGTTTTTTAAAGTTTGTTCTTGTGTATATTATACGAACAAATCATGAAAGGAAAATAATTTATAAGTTACAAATTTCTTGTATACCAATAGGGTAATTTATATTTTAGATCACTAAACTTAACATCTATTTTCATTTACATCATTAAGCTTTAATTTAATCAAAGTACATCATTCAACTTTTATTATTTACAAATTAAGTCACTTATATTGATATTATTAAATGATTTTAATTGAAAATTAAAATGGATACTTTTATTCAACATATTTTTCGCATACCATCAATAAATAATGTTTAACTGACACTTCAATATTTTTTTGTTAGAATTTATAGGAAATTTAGTTATTTTTCCTTTGAATTTATTTAAATGAAAATTTTCAGAAATTCTTATAGAATATTATTAAAATCATCAATTAAACACTATTTTATGATGATATATGAAAAATATATTACGTAAAAGTGTTAATTTTAGTTTTTCGTTAGAATTAGTTAATGTTAGTATATGTGATTTAATTTATTAATAATAAAAGTTAAATAATCTATTTTGATTAAATTAAAGATTTGTGATGTAAACGAAAGTGGTTGTTAAGTTTAATGATTTAAAATGTAAATTATCTTATACAAACATGTTAAAAGAAAACTAAAAAACACATAAGAACAGTTAAATTATTCAATTTTGGGATTAAAATTATTCGAATTCAAAAAGAAAAGTTATATACAAACATATAATGTATAAGTGAATAAAATAATGATAATGTTTAAATATAATTTTATTGATAGCGTATGCAATTATATAAAGCTATTACATCGTACATTACTGCATACAATTTTTCTTTAGAAAATCATATTATAAATGAAATGTGAATAAGCTAACATAATATATATTTTTTATAATATTAAGGTAATTATTATTGAATGAATTTTAAATGATACCTTCCTAACCATGATTCTGTCGAAAAAAACACGTGTATTGAATAATATTTTATGGAAAATATTTGATGTACAAGTTTATGTAAACTTTAGTTTGTATAAGTCTTTTAATTTTAAGGTTTTAGATTAAGGTTTAGGGTTTAGAAGTTTAATGTGTAGGGTGTAAAATTTAAGGTTTATAGTTAAAATTTAGAGTTTAGGTTTTAGGGTTTGGGATTTAAATTTTAAATTTTATAAAAAGGACTGTGTAAATTTTTTTACACAGTTTGTGTATCAAAATATAACTATTATTTTATTTGATATCAAAACATTGAATAAATAAATAACATAACTTTATTAAGAAAAAATATTATTATTTTTATATAATTATTGATGTTAAATTTATTAATCAATTAACTTCAACCGAATACTATAAAAATTTAGGAATTTTTTTTTTAAAAAAATTTATTTTATTAACAATATTGAAATTTAAATTTATAATCTTATTTAAGTAATATAATGTCTCGTCCCATTACACTAACATATAGTTCGATTATTATGATTTATTTATTTTCATTATTTAAAAAAAAAAGAAGATTGACAACGAACCCACATGCTGTGGATGGGCTTTTAGGAATTGCTCAGCGATAATTGTAGAAAATAAAAAAAGACCAAATATATTGAGAGATCTTTAGATCAATAACGTGGATCACATCACAGCCATAGATTTTATTTTCTTATATATAATACTTAAATTTCTTATTGTTGAATATTTTTAAATTTAAAACAAATGTACTTTAACATATTTGAATATTTTTTTTAGATTCTGACCAATTTCTTATTGTTGATTTACTGTTTTTATTATTGTAATAAAACACGTATTATTATTGTTTAGTTCAAAAAACTTCATACTTAAATCAATATTAAGCCCTAAATTATATCCTTATTTCACCTTGATATCCATTTTTTAAAATAAATTTATAAATAGTTACTAAATTATTTTACACGACAAATCTGATAACATTATAAAAAAATAAATTATACAAAATCATAATACATGAACTTACATTCAAATTTAAGCATAAAAAATGCCAAAAACCATAATTAGACTTATTTCCTATACCATTACTCTATGTCCCACTAAAACTGTTATATGTTTGTATTTTTTGGTCAATTTTTTAATTTTAACTTTTTATTATTTAATATTTATTATTGATATTTTTTTTGAACAATTTCTACCTAGAGGAAGTGGAATTTTGCTCCTATTGAGTCTTGAACCTACAACTTAGGGTAAGGTGTCAACTGAGAGTCTTAACCACTTGCTCTAGAGATTGTTGACTATTGATAAAAAATTTAAAAACCTTCAATCAAGTAGTTTTTATTTTATAAGTTTTGATTAATTAAAATATTTTAAAAAATTATAATCAGAGTTGAAAAAGTTTAAAAAAATATTAACATGTGGCAATTTTAATAGGACAGAGTGAGTATGATATTTCTTCTCTCTCATGGACCTAACTAAAAAGTTGTAGGAGAGATTGTCTTCTTTTTGTCAAATAACAATTTAAGTTCTTATAAATTTAAATATTAATCAAATCAGATATTGTCTCTTAAATTTTGAATTTAATCATTTAATAAGTCTTTTTATTTTAAAAAATATATATTTGACTCTTAAATTTTAAGTTTAATTACTTAATAAACCTTTTATCTTATCGTATAACAACTTATTTCTGACAATTCTTTTAAGGAAACCACTAGTATCACCCAAAAGAATAATGTAAACAAATGAAATACCCGATGATTAATATGGCTAACTAAATTAAGATAAATATAAAATGACATGAAAAGAACACAAAAACACAAAGCAAGAGAAACGTGTTGCAAATGATCCCTTGTTGTTTGGGGTACACAATATAATTGGAGTACACTCTATGGGAAGCTTTTTATAACATACTTTCACGTGAAGGTTTTGCAATTTGATTAAAACAAAAATACCAACGTGGAACTGGGAAGAGTAACAAATGCTACTTAATCGAACTCGAGGTTTAAACATCGGTTAGCCAACATCTGCTAAGTTAAGTAACTGTGACTCGATGTCTTTTAAGTAATCTCCTTGTTTTGAGTCTTGTAGATAGAAAAAACAATGTTAGCTAGAAGCGCTTGCCTCCCATTTAGGAGTCTAACTCCGCTTGACTTCGGATTCGAATTAGGCAAAACCAAAATTTTGCTTTAGTGATCGAAATAAGATTAATTTTATTTTCATTTAAAAAACATTAATCATAAAATTTATAGGAGGACAATTATAGAAATTTGGCCATTTGATATATATATATATATATATATATATATATATATATATATATATATATATATATATATATATATATAAAACCAAATCATTGATTGAATTAGGGGCGATAATGAGCATGACCGGCTCACAAGCTACTCGAGCTCGGCTCAGTCAAAGTTCAGCTCGAGTAAGCTCGACTCGGGCTCGGCTCGAGACCTTAACAATCCGAGCCGACCCGTCCCAAGTTCATCTCAAAAAGCTCATGAACAGGCTCAAAATAATTATATATATTATATCTATATATTGTCACGTCCCTAGATTCACTCAAACCGGGACGTGCGGCCTTAGGCGCCTTTGGGATGGTGTGACGTCTAAGTAAGCCTAACCGATCTAAGCGAGAGTACTTGGATCCGCACAGAAACGAAAGAATAAAGCAAGGGGAAATGGCAAGAAAAGAGAATGTGAGAAAACCCGGGCGAATGCTCGTCTTATTATTCAAATACTAAAGCCTAAGAAACAAAAAGCTAAATCCTCAAGAAAAACAAATGAAGTGCCTAATGAGGTGGGGGTAAGCCTCTATTTATATCCCTCTACATCCAATAGTAAAGATTGACTCAAACTAGGACTTCCTATTAAAGTCCTTCAAGGAGTATGACTCCTCAACCCCAAGTGAAGGATCAATTCGGTTGGATGTTGGGCCCAAGAGAGTGTGGAGTGCTTGCTCGGCCACGTGGTGTGCACTGGTCTCGGCTTGTTCGGCCACTCGGTGTGTGCGGGGCTCAGCTTGCTTGGCCGCCTGATGTGTGTTGGGCTCGGTTTTCTAAGTCACCTGGTGTGCGCGTGGCCTGGTTTGCTCGGTCACCTGATGTGCATATGGCATGGCTTGTTTGGCCACCTGGTGTGCGCGATGCTCGGGCTCTAGGGTGCGATCCTTGACATTCTCCCTCACTAGTTTCAGCGACGTCCTCGTCGCTCGGCTAAGATGGTACCGTCCCACTTGGTCTTCGAACTGCCATTGGCCCTCAGTTGGTTTCTAACTCTCGTCATTGTCGGGAAGCCCTTCCCATTGGTCAAAATACTCGTGCCTAGGCCGATGTCCTGGTCGTCGAATGATTTCTCCCGCTTGGATGGTCAATGGTAACTCTAATGATAGGCCATGGTGCCTACCCATTTCGCAACTTTCAACAGACCCTCGTATCTTCGCACAATCCCTTTGTGTACAGTTGGGTTGCACAAGATCCTGGGTAGCTTAGCCAAGACTAAGTCTCTAACTTGAAAGTTCATATTCCTACATTTTTTGTCTGCCCACTTCTTGGTCCGCTTCCTTGCCTTGTGTAAACAAGCTCGGGCTAAGTCATGATGCTCTTGCCACTCTGTGGTACACTTGTGTGCTACTGGGTTGGGCCCCTCGTATTTGGTAACAACCGCGTTGGATGTAGACGGTTGCTGCCCGGTCACGATCTTGCTCTTGTCTTGTTGGTACACAAGATAAGTTTTCACATAGGCTTCCATATCATTGCCATGCGTGGCCAATGGTTGTGCTCGATAATCAAGGCTAAGGTCTGGTTCTTCCCCGGATTCAAATCTGACTCGATGAACCACCTTACACCATCAAGCTGATCGAACAAGTTTGCTATCAATGGGTCAGGTTCTTGTTCTTCACGGTGAGCTTTTTTAAAGCTCGATAGTCGATGAACTTTTGAAGTGTACCATCATGCTTCTTTAGAAAGAGCACCGATGCACCTTTGGGTGCCTTGGACGGTTGGATATACCTCGCATCGAGGAGTTCCTTCAATGGCTTTTGTAACTTCTCAAGCTTGGGTGGAGCCATCTGGTAATGGGCTTGGATTGATGGCTTCGCGTTCGGTACATGCTTGACCTCTCGCTTCGGTAGGAGAGTCTTGGGTAATTTAGTGGGAATTTCATCTCGGAACTTGGTTGGAACTTGTCTCACCTTTGTTGCGACTTCTTTGGACATGAACGGCTCTTCATGTACTATTGTTGCTAAGGATGTTGGGTACCATATATCTAGACTGTCGACTTGCTGGTACCATGCACAGATGTGCTGGGTCGAGTATGCACAAGTAATTGGCAAACAGAATAGGGAACGCTTTAATCCGATCAAGGAAACTAATGCCGATTACTAAGTCAAAATTGTAGAGGGGAATCACCTTGATTGTTTCCTTACCAGACCAGTCGCCAATGTTAAGTTTGACTTCTCTTGCTACCCCGGTAATTGGAGCATCTTTAGAATTGACTGTTTTAATAAACCCGCTTGCATTCTCAACATGAAGGTCAAGTCTCTTGGCAGCTTGTTTCGACACAAACAAGTCTGAGGCACCAGTGTCCACTAGTGCGCTTAAGTTTTTGCCGGCTAAAGTGGTGTCTACGAACATCAGACCCTTCTTCTTGGAACTTTTCTTAGTTTCCATAGAACTGATGATGGAATTAAGCTTGAAGACTTTTTCCTCTTTGTCACCCTCCTCTTCAATGGTTGCTGCTTTCTCAAGTTGGGGGCAATCTTTCTTTATGTGATTGCCTCCACAGTTATAACAACTAAGATGAGTGCATTTCTTTTCCCATGGCTTACAGAGTTTAACACCTCCGCTGGATAGTTTCTCAGACTCGTCCTTGGTATGCCCATCTTTGCTTTCCCGCCATTGCCTTTGTGCTTTGGCTTTTGCTTCGAGGTGTCCGACTTCTTGTATTCAAATTCTGTAAAGGAGTCGGCTACGCCCAATACCTTGGACAGATCTTGGACCCCCATTCGGTGCAACTCCATCTTTGCCTAACGTTGTAACCCATTTTTGAAGGCAAAGAGGGTGTCGGCTTCACTCATGCCCTTAATTTGGAGCCTGAGTTCGGTGAACTTCTTGACATACTCTCGGATCGAGTCGTCATGCTTCAATTGATGAAGCTTGTCTTGGGCTTCCTCTTGAGCATTATTTGGATAAAACTGCTCATTGAATTCGAACTAGAAATCCTTCCACGTTTTGATGAGAATCGCTCCACCCTCCGATTGAGAACACCTTTGTCGCCACCATAGGAGAGTAACATCAATCAAGTAAACAGAAACATTGTTTTCCTTTGTATCCTTATCATCGATACCCGTGAATCGAAAATACTATTTTAACCCCCAAATTAAGTTGTCAACTTCTTGGGCGTCCCTTGCACCTTTACTCATTCGGCTTTGGTACGTCGATCCTGCCTTAGCTACCATGGCTTCACCCACCATGCCGGTCAACACGATATTCTTGTAGAGGGACAACTCGGCATTGAGCTTTTTTATCTCCCCCAACAATTCTCCCTTCATTACCTCCATTGTAATTTGAAGGGAAACGTCTTGTTGGTTCAGTTTCTCATACGTCAAGTTGAGAAGACCTTGAACCTCTTCCTTGACTTCATCTTTGAAGGGATTGGCCTTGGTTTCTAGCTCTTTGAGGCGATCGTTGACAACGTCCAAGGACTCTATTGTCTCATTTGCGCTGGTCTCGAGTCGTTCTACTTTGTCATCAAGTGTTGTCAACCGATCCTTTGAAGCATCTCCCTTTCAACTGCCAGTTTGGGTCTCTTCGACCTTTGTTGCTGCGTTGGTTTCTCTTTTCTTGACCATCTTGGATAGATTCCTTTGCTCTAATACCAATTGTCGTGTCCCTAGATTCACTCAAATTGAGACGTGTTTGGATCCACGCGGAAATGAAAGAATAAAGCAAAGTAAATGGCAAGAAAAGAGAATGTGGGAAAACCAGAATGAATGCTCGTCTTATTATTCAAATACTGAAGCCTAAGAAATACAAAGCTAAATCTTCAAGAAAAACTAGTGAAATGCCTAATGAGGTGGGGGTAAGCCTCTATTTATAGCCCCCTACATCCAATAGTAAAGATTAACTCGAACTATGACTTTCTATTAAAGTTCTTTAAGGAGTATGACTCTTCAACCCAAGTGAATGATCAATTTGGTTGGATGTTGGGCCCAAGAGAGTGTGGAGTGCTTGCTCGGCCACCTGGTGTGCGTTGGGCATAGCTTGCTCGGCCACTCGGTGTGTGCGGGGCTCGGCTTGCTTGGTCGCCTGATGTGTGTTGGGCTCGATTTGCTCAGTCACCTGGTGTACGTGTGGCCTGGTTTGCTCGGTCACTGAATGTGCGCGTGGCCTGACTTGCTTGGCCGCCTGGTATGTGTTGGGCTTGGTTTGCTCGATCACCTGGTGTGCGCGTGGTCTGGCTTGTTTGGCCATCTGGTATGCGCGGTGCTCGGGCCCTAGGGTGCGGTCCGTGGTAATATGCACTAAAAGTAATATGTTTAGCGAAAGAAAAGCAAAAAAATAAATTAGGGGAAAATCAAATGATGCATGTTTGTGGTTTAATTTTCCTTAGTTGGTTGTTGTTTGATTTTGTATTTTCTTTGATTATGTATTTGTATTGTAAGAATATTTCTTGGTTACTTAGATTAATCTAATTTTTGGGCACTCTTTCCCGATATTGAATTTCGTTTTCAGTGTTGGTTATGAAAAGGGGATTTTAATGAGGTCTCATCTTTTATAAAAAAATATAGCAAAATTGTTTATTTCGAGCCGAGCCCGCCAAGCCCAATAGTATTGTTTCTGAGCCGAGCTCGAGCCTAAAATTTTGAGCTCGACGAGCCCGGCCAGACTTGGGCTCAGCTCGTTATCACCCAATGCTATTGCTATGGAATACATCCATTTATGGATAATGGATAGGGTTCCAAAGCATGGAATTTTTTTTTTACAAATTTAGAGAATTATTGTGATTTAAAGAATTAGAAAAATGATTTTGGAAAGTTATTTAAGGATCTAAGATGATTTCTACGGTAATTGTTAAAGTTCATGTTTGGCAATTAGCGAAAAATAATACTTTATAGCTTATTGCATTAGGTTATTTAACTAGCAAATTGTATAAAAATGTTTAATAAAATTAATGGATAACTTATAGTTGTTTGATTTTTTGATCAAATAAAATGACATATAAAGACATGATTATATTTAATACTTGTTTAAATAATTTATTTTTTTATTAGAAAATGATTACTATTATGTGCCTCATTAAAAACCTCCCAATCCTAAAGGGAAGAAAAGAGTAAACATAATAATAATAAAAGGTTCATAACAAGGAAAAACCTTGACAAGAAAAGCAAAACAAACTAAACAACTCAAGCATTAACCCCAACCATCAAAAGAGGCAAAATATCATCACGTAGATCCAAATAGTGTCGGGAAATCAAATCCTCAAATGAAGCGCGACGAGTCATACTATCAGCTACCTTGTTATGATCACGAGAAACACGTTCCAAACGCACCTCCCAATTGTGGGACATCATATACACGATATACGATACAAGACCGAGCAACGGTGGACTATCCTTAGCTGAATTGATAGCTCGAATAGTATCCGCACAATCTGTCTCAATAATAAGCTGCGAAATACTCAAAGATCAACTCCCTGACAAACCTTCTAGAATTCCCCAAAGTTCTGCCTCAAGGACTGAGAAGATTCCAATACGCTTCAAAAAACCAACTACCCACTTGTCGAGATCATCTCTTACCGCGCCCCCACAAGCCGCAGCCCTCGACTGCCGACAACACGCGCCATCAACATTCATCTTTCTCTAGCCAGGTGGTGGTTTACTCTAGCATCGCACCACCTGCCGCAGCATCCCAACCTCCATAGCAGTGCCATCCGAACCAACAATGCACTCTTGCTGCAATTTGATACTCGCGGCAAGAGTGACATCCAAACTTTGGAACGGTTCGAATTCAAAAATAAACTAATTCCGATGACGCTATAAGTTCCAAACTAAGGAGCCGAATAAAACATCCCAATTGGTTGTATCTATGGCGAAAACCCGGGCATTACGCAAATTAGCTAGCATCCAATCCTTAAAAGGCAAGGTAAGAAATTCATTCAATTTATCATTATGAATAACTTTCGGCCAAATCAACCTCGACGTTAGACAATAGCGAAGAATATGATCAATATCCTCCTCCGGAGCACTACAAGCTTGACACTGACTATTAACCGCCATATGCCGACGAACACGCTCTTTGTTCGTTGACAATCATCCATGACATACTAGCCATAGGAAGGTTCGAACTCGCGGTAAGCCTCGAAATCACGCAATAGCATTCCAAATTGGTTCAAATGGATGATGGTATCCACACTAAAGAATCCGACACCCTTTGTACCACAGGCGCACGCACCACTGCAATTCGTAAACAAGCTTCTTGTGTAATTATATTCGCAAAAGATGACCATTTCTATTGACCATCTAACCTGATATAATATTAGTTATCAATATTTTGTATATATTAATATTAATTAGATTATGAAAATTATTTTTTAATATAATATTACTAAGCATATTTGAATGATCTATATATTATGTTATTATTTATACAATTATTTTTAATACAATTTGATTAATTATTAAATTTAAATGAAAATAACAAATGTTAAATTTAGGTTATTTGGAGATTATTTGTAATTGTTAAGGGTAAAAGAGCCCTTATAACTTTTATGTCAAAACCTCTAATTTCAAAAAGTTCATATCAACAATATTTTTAATTTGATTGGTTTCACCTCAAACTGCTATTACGATACTGTATTCATCAGACATCTAAAATAACAAATTTGACTGATCAAACATCTAATTTTAATTCAAAACATTGTTTACCGAACAAGACCAAAATCTTTTTTAGATATTTATTACTTTTTATAAAATTATCCTCTTTTATGTCTTGAAAAAGAAATTTACGCCATGTCTCCGATTCTTTAAAAATTTATGAAAATTTATTTTTTTTACTGTTAATATATAAAATATTTTCCATTTGTTTAACCAAATATATACTTTATTGAATAAAAGCAAGCACAATCAAGTGCTCAACAATAATTAACAGTCCACCCCATAAATAGACAAGTTAGGAACAAAACGCTTAACGCAGAAATAACACTAACCCAAGCTAACAATAACATGCGTGTAATTCTAAATCTTAAACTTAATCTTTTAGTGTGAAATAATTTTTATTGTTTACAACTGGCACATAATTAATTAAGATTGTTGTGTTTTTTGCATTGACAATATTTAGTGGATTTTTCTCTAAACAAGATTTTGTAGACATAGAATTTTTATTCCAACTGCTTAAACAAAATCTTGTACTCTTTGTTTATGTTTCACTTTTATGTGACCGTATTAGTGTCCACTCCCTTAACCATTGCCAGGTAAAATTACTATGTCGTTAAATTAGAATTAAAAGTTGTTTGAAATAAATTTAGTAGAATCTACTATAAACCAAATAAAAATAAAACAAATGAATCACATAATATTAATTCATTGTCCATTAAAATTATTTTTTTTTGACGAGGTAAAAGAGAATATTATTACATATTTCGTTAAAAAAATTTAAATTTAGTCGGAAGAAAAAAGTACAGAGAATAATATTAATAACAAATAATAAACAGTCCCGAATCAATCAAAATAACAAACTAACCCAACACAATAATGATAAGATTTGCCACTAATGAGCTTCCTAAGTAGCAAAGTCAGCCTCCATAAGTTCCACAACATTTTGTAGAGGAGCAGTAAGATAGATGGTTCCCAAAGTCGCACCAGAAACATTTCTCGCTATAGCATTTCCACACACATGCTGGAACGATGAATCTCATTTTTTTTCTACACAGCTCACCAATGTGAAGAAGAATGCTAATACCACCATGGCAACCATCTCTTCGACTAAGAATGAGAATAGCTTCCAAACTATCTGATTCCAAAATCACTCGTCGAATGCCAAGCTCCCATGTACAATATAATCTAACATAAATACCCCAAAGCTCAGCCTCAAGTACTGAACAAACGCCTATGAATCTTGCAAAGCCCATCACCCAAGATCCACAATAGTTGCGAATAACTCCTTCACACGAAGCATTCGCATCCTCCTCGCACATAGCTCCGTCCGAGTTCACTTTGTAAACACCTTCAGGAGGTGGAGACCAAAAAGCTGGACCCTTTTTGATACTGAAATTCAATAGGCTTCTCGGTACAAGCTGAGCAAAAGTAATGGCTTTGATAGACAACGCCTGAAGCATTTTCAATAATGGAACTCTGGTTAGCTTCTGGATTGCTAAAAGCAATATCATTGCGGTGCTTCCACAGGTTCCATACTACAGAACCAAACAAAAGGTCCCAGTTCTGTGGGTCTCTGGCGAACTCCGAATTAGAGGAGAGATTAATGTTAAACCAATCCGTTAAATTGAGATAGAGGAATGCATTCAATTTATCCAGTTTAACGAGAATACCCCAAACAGAACAAGCCATTTAGAACATTATTAACATCCTCCAAAATCACATTGCAATTTGGACATCGACTATCCAGAGCAAAGTGACAGTGCACACGCTCCACAATAGTCATAAGCTTATTTTGGCACGCGAGCCACATAAATATCTTGATCCGTTGTAAGTCTCTATATTTATGGAGAACTCTCCAAACCTCAGTAACCTCCTCATCACTAATATTTTTGTGTAAATCATACGCGGAATTCACACTGAAACGATGATCTTTACTTGCTCTCCATCCAACCGCGTCCTCAAAAAGATAAGGACTTGGGAGTTTAATTACTACGATTTTTAGTAGGATATCAATCGGGAGAAGAGGCTGAAATTTCGACCACATCCATTCACCATAATCATCTGTCATTGAAGCCACAGATACTTCTCCTAAGGTGGCAGTAATATTCCGTGGGATACAAGAGATAAGGAGACGAACACTCGAAATCCATTTGTCCCGCCAAAAGTCGATAATCTTGCCATTGCCAGCGGACCATGTAATGTTAGCATGGACATCATGCCATATCACACTAAGACCCTTCTAAAATTTCGATACATTCAAGTCACGCAAGATCATCGGAATACCCTCTACACATTTATATTTTGCGCGAAGAAATCTTACCCATAGAGCATCCTTTTGAATATATTTGCTTTCGATTTTTCTCTAAATTCTGTTCTATAATAGTATTTGTTCTTTTTTTTTTAATAATGCAAACCTTGCATATAAAGTTATTCAAACTTAATCTTTTAAGAAAATCAACATTTTTTTTTACAGACGTCACTCTTTGAATTCAATAATAAATATAATTACTATTCAAAATAATAATAATTATAATTAAATAAGAATACAAAGATTTAACTAAAAATTCTAATTTAATATTTGATATAATCACCAATTAGTCTAATGATAAACCTCTGTATAGTTTTAATCTAACTTGAACTCAATTAGGGTAATTTTATAAGAATCCATGGGCTTTTAGATTTTGGGCAGTTGAAAAAGAGTCAAAGAAAACAAGTCTTTAGCTGCTCTTGTCACGGCCCAAACCTTAGGGTCCGAGCCCATCCGAACCAACCCAGATCCATGAAGTATTCAGGAGGGTAATTCGGTCAAAACGTCATATTGTTTGTAGATAATGTTTAGGATAAGAAGGAATCCCAAAAGTGAGATTTCCTTAGGATAAGGTCGATCTAGACCGTCGATGTAAATTAATCTGAGCCATTGAATGTAGGGGAGTTCAACTATAAATAGAGGCTCCCTCCCTCACTTGTAAATCACTTCAGATTTGAGGAATATACAAAGCATTCACTCACTTCTCCTTGCTTGAGCTTTCCTTAGCCATTTTCTTTCAGTTGTTCTTTGTTTTCCGCAAGGGTCTTAGCTTTTAAGCTTTGATCGTCAGGCTTACTTAGGCGTTGCCTTGTTCGAGAGCGTCTAAGGCCGCACGTTCGGGACTACGAGATTCTACGGGCGTGACAAGTGGTATCAGAGCTAGTCTGACCGAGAGAAATGGCACCACAAAGCACCAGCGAGGTTCCACCAACTGACCGAGATACTCGTGCTGCAGTTGCGGGGAAGAAGCGTGAAAGTTCCAGGGACATCATCTCAACGTTGGAGAAGAGGGTTATTCGCCTGGAGGAAGCCATGGGTAATGTTCAAGAGGCCCAGGAGGAGGCGGAACCACGCCTCGAGAAGGTGGATTCACTCAAGGAGGAAATCACCGAGGAGGTCCAGAAAGTTCTCAACGCGATGTATGAGAAAATGGACCAACATGTGCGTTCCCTTCAAGGTGCGATGGAGACCATGAAGGCGGAACATGCGGGGGAGATGAAGAAGCTCACTGCCGAGCTATCTCTCTACAAGAATGCCATATTGACCGGCATGGTGGGCGAAGCACCTGCAGCTAAGCCCAGGATCGATGAGCCAAAGCCGAAGGAGTTCAAGGGGGCAAGGGCAGCCCAAGAAGTGGACAACTTCATTTGGGGGTTGGAGCAGTATTTCCGACTCATGGGCATCGATGATGAAGCAACAAAGGTAAACACAGCTTCTATTTATTTGTCTGATGCCGCTCTCTTATGGTGGCGACACAGATGCTCCCAAGCGGAGGATGAGACTCTTCCCGTCAAGACGTGGAAGGAGTTCCAGTTCGACTTCAATGAGCACTTCTACCCGAAGAATGCTCAAAACGAGGATCGAGAGAAGTTACGCCAGCTACAACATGACGGCTCTATCCGAGAGTATGTCAAGAAGTTCACGGAACTTAGGCTCCAAATCCAAGACATGAGTGAGGCCGACGCCCTATTTTCCTTCAAGAATGGGCTACAACGTTGGGCAAAGATGGAGCTACACCGAATGGAGATCCAAGATCTTTCCAAGGCGATGGCCGCTGCCGACTCCCTTGCAGAGTTTGAATATAAGAAGTCGGACAATTTCAAAGAAAAGCCGAAGTACAAAGGCAACGAGAGGAAAGACAAAGACAGTCATGCCAAGGACGGGTCCGAAAAGCCAACCAATAAAGGCAATAAAGTCAGCAAGCCTTGGGACGTCGTTTGTTACAACTGTAAAGGTAATAACATCAAGAGAAATTGCCCCCTGCTCGCAAAGGCTGCTGCCATTCAAGAGAAGATTGGCGAAGAGAAAGAAGCCCTCATGCTTAATTCCCTCATCAGTTCCATGGAGACAAAGAAGGGTTCCAAGAAGAAGGGTCTAATGTTCGTGGACATCATTGTGGCGGGTCGAAAGTTGAGCGCACTTGTGGACACCGGTGCCTCAGAATTGTTCGTGTCAGAACCAGTTGCCAAGAAACTTGGCCTTCATGTGGAGAAGGCAAGTGGGTTCATCAAAACCGTGAATGCCAAGGAGACTCCGATTGCGGGAGTAGCGAGAGGAGTCAAGTTAGAAATTGGCCGGTGGACTGGTAAGGAAGCTATCAAGGTAATCCCTCTTGATGACTTCGATTTTGTGATTGGACTTAGCCTACTTGACCGGATTAATGCTTTGCCTGTTCCCTTTGCCGATTGTTTGTGCATTCTTGACCCGGCACATCGATGCATGGTTCCGGTGAGACGAGAGACAGGAGTTGGGGCCAAGATGCTGTCAGCCATCCAATTCAACAAGGGGGTGCGCAAGGAGGAACCCACCTACTTGGCTACTTTGGTCCATGATGGGGCAAACCAATCCGACGAGATCCCAACTGAGGTGAAGCAAGTCTTGGCAGAATTTAAGGATGTAATGCCTGCCGAGTTGCCCAAGCATCTCCCACCGAAGAGGGAGGTGGATCACAAGATTGATCTTGTGCCGAATGCGGAGCCACCAGCCCGAGCTCCTTACCGAATGGCTCCACCCGAGTTAGAGGAGATGCGCAGACAATTGAAGGAACTCCTCGATGTTAGGTATATCCGACCGTCAAAGGCACCCTACGGTGCGCCGGTGCTATTTCAAAAGAAGCACGATGGAACGCTTCGAATGTGCATCGACTATCGGGCTTTGAATAAGCTCACAGTGAAGAACAAGTACCCGATCCCACTGATAGCTGACTTGTTCGATCAACTTGGTGGTGCAAGGTGGTTCACCAAGTTGGATTTACGATCCGGATATTGGCAGGTTAGAATCGCAAAAGGTGATGAACCGAAGACAACATGTGTGACTCGCTACGGTTCATATGAATTCATGGTGATGCCTTTTGGCCTCACGAATGCTCCCGCTACCTTCTGTACTCTCATGAACAAGGTACTACAACCCTTTCTTGATCAATTCGTTGTTGTTTACCTTGACGATATTGTGGTCTATAGCAAGACACTTGGGGAGCATGTTGAACACTTAAGGCATGTGTTCGAGGTTCTGCGGCAAAATGAACTCTACGTCAAAGAGGAAAAGTGCTCATTTGCGCAAGAGGAGGTTCCATTCCTAGGCCACATTGTTGGCGGAGGCAAGATTCGAATGGACGGGGCCAAGATTCAAGCCATTGTTGATTGGGAGCCGCCAACGAAGGTGACGGGGTTGAGATCCTTCCTGGGGCTAGCCAACTACTATCGGAGGTTCGTCAAAAGCTATTCCAAAATCGCCACACCTTTGACCGAGTTGCTGAAGAAGGACAAAGCGTGGGATTGGAGTGCCGATTGTCAAAAAGCTTTCGAGGACTTGAAGCAAGCTATGGCGAGTGAGCCAGTGTTGGTATTGCCGGACCACACCAAGCCTTTTGAAGTTCATACCGATGCATCCGACGTTGCTATTGGTGGGGTCCTTATGCAAGAGGGACATCCGGTTGCGTACGAAAGCCGGAAGCTCAATGAGACCGAGCGGAGGTACACGGTCCATGAAAAAGAGATGACCGCAGTAGTACACTGTTTACGCACATGGCGACACCACATACTTGGGTCGAGGTTTGTGGTATATACGGATAATATTGCCAATAGTTACTTTCTAACTCAGAAAAAGTTGTCTCCCAAGCAGGCTCGATGGCAAGAGTTTCTTGCAGAATTTGATTTTGCCATGGAGTACAAGCCGGGGAAGGTTAATTCCGTTGCTGATGCCTTAAACCGGAGGTACAACATCGAGGTTGTGAGCTTGCCGAAGGGACACTTGTTAGA
Organism: Hibiscus mutabilis; assembly: GCA_019671005.1. Lineage (NCBI taxonomy): Eukaryota > Viridiplantae > Streptophyta > Magnoliopsida > Malvales > Malvaceae > Hibiscus > Hibiscus mutabilis. The sequence continues at coordinate 65,744 of JAGYYJ010001726.1, read as the reverse complement.
GCGTATCAAAGAGGGACTGTCACACGACCCAACGGCCAGAATGCTGATTAATTATGCCAAGGAAGGGACCACGAGAAGGTTCTGGATCGAGGGGGACTTGTTGTATGCTCGAGGACATCGCCTCTATGTGCCTCAGTTCGGGGAGTTGCGCAAGGAAGTCATGAAGGAGTGTCATGATTCCAAGTGGGCGGGACATCCGGGAATAAGCTGGACCTTAGCACTCATTACGGAGCACTACTATTGGCCACGCATGGACGAAGATGTTGAAGCCTATGTGAGGACTTGTCTCGTGTGCCAACAGGATAAGATCGAGATGAAGAGACCCGCGGGACTATTGCAGCCGTTGCCCATTCCCGAGCGACCATGGGAAAGTGTTTCCATGGATTTTATTGTCGGTTTGCCCAACACTGACGGCCTGTCTAGTATAATGGTTATGGTTGACAGGTTTTCCAAATATGGGACGTTTATTCCAGCATCAAAGGTGTGCCCAGCCGAGGAAGCGGCTCGTCTTTTCCTTAAACACGTGGTCAAGTATTGGGGAGTGCCAAAGACGATCATTAGTGACCGGGACACGCGGTTCACGGGCAGATTCTGGACCGAGTTGTTCAAGCTTATGGGATCAAGCCTGAACTTCTCCACGAGTGTTCATCCACAGACAGATGGGCAAACCGAACGAGTGAACGCATTATTGGAGATCTATTTGAGACACTATGTGAGTGTCACGCAGCGCGACTGGCCAAAGCTGCTAGATGTGGCCCAATTTTCCTTCAACCTACAACGGAACGAGGCGACCAACCAAAGTCCGTTTGAGATAGTGACCGGGCAGCAACCGCTCACTCCCAACGCAGTTGCTACCAAGTACGAGGGGCCTAATCCAGCAGCACACAAGTTTGCCAAGGAGTGGCAAGAGCATCACGACTTAGCTCGAGCTTGTCTACACAAGGCGGGAAAACGGACCAAGAAGTGGGCGGACAAGAAACGTAGGGACGTGAATTTCCAAGTTGGTGACTTAGTCCTTGCTAAGCTCACCGGGATTTTGCGCAACCCAACCGTGCACAAAGGGCTTGTGCGAAGATACGAGGGATCGTTCAAAGTTGTGAAGCGGATAGGCACCATGGCCTATCGATTGGAGTTGCCATCGAACATCCGAGCTCATCCCGTATTCCATGTCAGTCTACTCAAGCCATACCATCGAGATGAGTTGGATCCCGATCGAGGCAAGTCACACCGAGCGCCAATCGGGATAAAGGTCTCCTATGAGAATGAAATTGAAGACATCCAAGCGGAGATGGTCATTCGACGACCAGGCCATCGGCCAAGGCACGAGTATCTTGTTCAATGGAAGGGACTTCCCGACAGTGAATGGAGTTGGGAACCAGCCGAGGGTCTATGGCAGTTCAAGGATCAAGTGAGTCAGTACCATCTCAACCGAGCGACGAGGGCGTCGCCAGATCCAGTAGGGGAGAATGTCACGGCCCAAACCTTAGGGTCCGAGCCCATCCGAACCAGCCCAGGTCCATGAAGTATTCAGGAGGGTAATTCGGTCAAAACTCCTCTTGTTTGTAGATAATGTTTAGGATAAGAAGGAATCCCAAAAGTGAGATTTCCTTAGGATAATGTCGATCTAGACCGTCGATGTAAATTAATCTGAGCCATTGAATGTAGGGGAGTTCAACTATAAATAGAGGCCCCCTCCCTCACTTGTAAATCACTTTAGATTTGAGGAATATACAAAGCATTCACTCACTTCTCCTTGCTTGAGCTTTCCTTAGCCATTTTCTTTCAGTTGTTCTTTGTTTTCCGCAAGGGTCTTAGCTTTTAAGCTTTGATCGTCAGGCTTACTTAGGCGTTGCCTTGTTCGAGAGCGTCTAAGGCCGCACGTTCGGGACTACGAGATTCTACGGGCGTGACACTCTGCTACAAAGAAAAGAAATCGAGAGATCGAAAATGGGGCGGGAAGAAAACCTGAAATCGATGAGCATCAACGAAGAAGAAAACAAGAGCCCTAACCCTAACGTCAAAGACGAAGAAGACGAGGAGCTTGAGGAAGAGGAGATCGCCGGGGAAGAAGACGATACGACGTCGTTGAACAAACTCACCCGCTTGAGCATTCCTGGACCTTCTGGTTCGATAACCCTCAAGCCAAATCGAAACAAGCTACTTGGGGTGGTTCTATGCGCCCTATTTACACTTTCTCAACAATCGAACAATTCTGGAGGTTATTTTCTCCCCTTTTTATTCTTTTGGATTTTCAGATTCTGGGTTTTGAATTTTATCACTTTTCTTGAGATTTTAGATTCTGTGTTTTTGATTATATGTTAGATTTTGGATTCTTCTTCTGCAATTGATCATTCAATAATGTTGCTCGAGCTCTCTATTTTTCATGAAGTTCTAGTAAAATAGTTGCTGTTCATAATCTTGTGATTATACAAAAACATATATATAATGCTGATGATGAGTGTACATGGGATTTGCTTTAACTGTTATAGTGGAAGAATGTGTACTATATGGATCTTGGAGCTGCCTACTACAGATTGATGCTTCCTAGACTCTTGTTTCATCTTAATTTGATGTTGTTAAACTGTTCTTCAAATTCGCTATAATCAACATTGTAGAAACCACTTTTATCGGATTTTATGATAGTTTAATCTTTGTTTATTAAAAATTTGAATTGTTGCTTTTATCGGATATCACTGCCATTGATTACCAATTTCATGTGTCACTTTTGCTTGTTTCTCTTTGTTAGTTAATGACACTTTTCTGATTACAGTCTTTACAACAACATATATAACCCGATCAAGTTGGCTGTCGGAGCTGACTTTCACTGTGGACCAAGAATGCTGCCAATGAATCTGCACAGGTGAATAGAGTTGCTTTGTTACGAAAAATGACTTGCGCGACGCCATTCCAAAATCTGTTCTCACAGGGTTTTTGTTTTTAGTGGCTTGTGAATTTCTAAAACTTTTTTTTGATGCAGGCGAGCATCGGGAAACAGTGGAAAGAGTTACTTGATTACAACGAAACCATCGGCTTCATATTTCATGTAATGCCTTTTGTTCTTTTTCATTTCATTTTATGTCTCAACTCTCAATTTTTGGGGCCATATAAACAAACCTCATTTATTTGCTCTTTCAGGAAGATGCGAAGAAGCTCGATAGAGGTGCCAAGAATCGCTACACTGTATGAGTTTTACAGAGTTCTTCTCTAGTACTAGATGCCGTGTGTCACGGACATGCATTACGGCCTCAACGCTCGATAGAGGTGCACTTTATTGCTCAAAGCCGATCATTTGATGTCATAGCTCTCATGGCAGCCATTACGGCCTCAAGTTCCTTAAACCGACTAGGGTCTACCGACCCACCACCTTGTGTTGACGTCCCAGCACCTGGGTGTGTTCTCTCTCTGGGCAATACTTTTTTTTTACACCTGCCAAACCTTCAAATCGTCTTGGTTCTCTAATCGATTACCCCCACATCCCTTAAGGAATTGATAGGAACACCTGCCTTCAGAACACACACAAAGAGAAAACTGACCACGAAATTGGTTAGTCCAATTACATAACAATAAAATGAAATGTACCTTACAAGTTCAATGGGACTTTCCAGTACGACTCCCACTGCAATTCACGCTCTGTATTGCCAAACTCTGAGAAGTGCGTTATAACTTCCTTGACCACCACATTTCTATTTTTGGGTAACACTGACATATCCGTGGTAACCAGGTTTTGCTTTTGGTCTCTTGGTCCATACATCAACTTTGACCTAAGCCTTGGCTTTACTAGCTCGCCCCACCAACTAGCTTGTCGGTGGTAGCCCATATCTCCACTGCCCAAATTAGGGATTTTGTAATACTTGGGTGAGATCTGAATTGTACTTGAATCATCACCACATACCCATCGAGCTTGTCTGTCCCACGCTTACTCTTTGGCTCTGCTTGTGAAGGAATTCCTAAGGAGAGCTTTCCTCAGATGCACCCACATTACTAATTTGTACCACCCTTGTGTTTCTCCCCCAAACGGGTAGCTTTACAAATAGCACTTTGCCTTATCCTAGCCAGCATCCCCATCAAAGAAAGATTTTTTTTTGTGTGTCAAAATGAGTTTTTTTTTCATCCAGAATAAAACGGTATTGACTCGCACAACCTTTGTCATCTCATATTTGTAATTTATTGCCAAAGAATCTGGTCCAAACTACCACGCCGCAACACATTCCTTTTTACCTTAAGACCCAATGTGTCTTGAGAAAAATTGCCATTTACGAACAAATTATTAGCTATGGGAAGCATTCCCCTTAGGCTCCTTGATTTTATCTGACAATGTAACTTTTCCCCGAGAACCCATGATGTGTCCACCGCTACAAGAGTCCACAACAACAAGAGGGAGCATACCAATAACTCTGCACTCCCTTTTACTCCATTTTGTTTCGAGAGGGGCCACTTCATCCGGCATACAGCGATCGTCGCGATCCTTTGACCACTTCATTAAATAGTTTGAGGTCCTAAGAGTATTGTCCTGCACCTTTAGACGATCACACTGTACCAAAGTACTCCCACAACAAACGAGTTTTATCATACCCCTTTGATTTTATCAATGGGCGAATCCACCACCTTGAAGAACACGATTCCGCCGCATTAAGTCCCCGAACACAAAGCAATTATGGAACGATTTCAAGTTGTCTCCAACTCTTTCCTTTAGGGTTAGTCTACGAACCCATGACTATCCGTTGTATCACTCTACAACCATCTATACCCACTCCTCTTTGCACCTAGAAAAAAAATAGTTAGGCAACAATCAAGCACCACAGTGCCAGGATAAACAATATTGCCATTAACTTCCATCAATCAAGAATTTATCCCATTACCCTGGAAACGAAAAGCACCAATAGGTTAGATTAACAAAAAAAAATGAGCACATTTTATGCTTCGGGCTGCACACGCCCTCGTACTAACAGAACAAAAACAAGCATCAATAAGCAAGGGTTACCGACACAAGGCATTGTATCAAAATAAGCATCACTATTACCGATAGCCATCATAGGGAATGACTCTCCTCTCGAGTGATGCGTAAGCATCCCCATATTGCTAGAATTCGTGCCCCCATGCTATGAGGAATACACACCTCATCATGTCCCATAGACAGCCTTCAACGAGCCTTTAAAGCAACCAAAAAAAACAAATATAGCCGGTGTCCCAAATCACGGACATGCACTATTATGCAAAGATCAATCTCGTCCACAAAAGTTCTTGCGCTTCTTTGCGCCTCAACTCAATTGCTGTTTTGATCATCCAACAACAATGTTACGCCTGTAACGAACAAATGAGCACCACTGTGCCCTAATTCACACGCGCCACCGCGCTAATGTAACACATCGGCACTACCTTGCCAAACCCACCATTAGACATCTTTGCGCCTTGACTAGGTCTTGATCAATCAGCATAAGAAGTCACCCTGCCTACCCCACTCGCGGAAGCTCTTGGCGTAGGTTCTAGCCACTCTGCCTACCCTCACAGGGCGCTCGGCGTGAAACTAGACCACCTTGCCTACTCCACTAATGGATGCGCTTGGCGTGACATTACACCATCTTGCCTACTCTTTGAAGAGAAGCGCTTGGCGTGGGATTAGACCACCCTGCCTACTCCTCACATGGGAACGCTTGGCGTAGTCCCCCTACCCTGCCTACTCCAGTCCAAAGAGCGCTTGGTTTACTATCATTCGACCCTGCATACTCCATTTACCGGAGCGCTTGGTGTAGAATCAGCAATCCAGCACCTCTGTGCACAGAAAAAAAAATAGTCTATTTTTTTTGCTTGTCATGATGATCCACCCTGCCTACTCCACCTGTGGGAGCGCTTGGCGTGAGACCAACTGATCCACAAATAGTCCAACTCTCATTTTTTGCTACACATCCATCTGGCGTCACCACGCACCACAACCACTAAATAAAGCATCATAGTGTTCTAGTTGGTACATGAGCACTATGGCGTTTGGTTAACAAATACGCACCCCTGTATTAAAAGCCATAGCCAAACGCCACTGTCACATGAGTACGTTGTCCATCGTAACCTGGCTTTGATACCACGTGTCACGGACAGGCCCCCTTTGCTCGGTTGGCAAGCCGTGCGGCACTTGAAATGGGTGTTACCTAGACAAGTCAGCCTTCATCATGCCTCATTGTCCAAGGAGTTATCTCGGTCTAGCCTTCTCAGGGTCACAAGGCGCTAAGGCTTTAGAGTTTCGAATCCCGCAGGGCCTAGCGATAGCTGCACTCCAACCTCGTCTTCAGCCACGAGCGCGATATGGGGCCCTATGGCCCCAAACCGTCCCTAGGTATTTCTCTCGGGGAGACAGTGCGCCAACCACTAGGCCCCACTGCCCGCACACCTAGGCCCCACATGGGCCTAGGAGTAGGTCGCTTACACCAAGGAAGCTCGGTCGCTAGCCCAGGCGAGGGGGATGGTGGAGACCCGACACCAGGCCACTTCCCCCTAAAGAGCTAAATAAACTTACCAAGTATGACGCGAGTAGACGTTGCTTCGTCCCAAACGAGGACACTTTTTGAACAGGGCCTTCATCGCCTTTCCAAAGCATTCTAACTTGCATCCTTGACTTTGTCGCTCTTCAGGCATTGCTCATATCGTCGCTCGGTCCGCCTTTGCTCGGTCCCGAACAGGCTTGTCAAGACATGATCGTATTACAATAAGAGACAGCCTTGACACCGTGCACAACGCAAGATTGCTTTCAGGACTCACTGTAAGCACGTGCGGCTTTACTATGTTGCCTCCGAATTCTTGGTTGTTTCATCTATGGCTGTATCTTCAGGGATTTTAAGATACGAGTGAATATTAGTACTGTCGTAAATTTCAGTTTGCTGACCATTGATGAGATGCTTTTCGATCTTTACTTCATTTTGTTATGATGGTCTTGCTTAAAAGACATCACATGGTTTTCTTTTTCACATGACCTTGAACCGTATCGATGTGGATTGATTTGTTTTTTTTCCTTGAATACCCAAAATTTTCTCTCCGGTTTAGTTTTGGTTTTGATCATTGGTAAGTTTGAGTCCAAACTACATACCCTGATATTCCAATTAAACCAAACCAGTTAGACAAGTTGAACTGGTAACTAGGTTGCATAAGAATGATGTGTAATCTATGGTTTGTACGTGTAGGATTAGACCTGTAAATTTTTCACAATATTTGTCATGCATGCAACTTTCTAAATTATTCTGAAATCTCTATTGTATTTATCTATAATACCGTCTTTGTCGATATATATTTAGCAGTTGAATTTTTTTTCATTTAAATCAAATAGTTAAACATTATAAATTTACTCGGAACTTGATGCTCATGATTTATATGAATGGAACATAAATAGTCGTAAAATGTTTAAATTTATTGGGTCATTAATGATCTATCGGATAAAGTTCCTAAATGGTTAGTAAACTTTGCATCAATGTTCATTTTGGTCACCAAATTTTTAGTTGTTATAAGATGGGCACTAAACTATTGATTTTGTTACAAATGGTCATTGAACCCTAACTGCATTAATCAGGGTGACGTTACAGTTTAGGTAAAATCAATAAATTTAGGCTCATTATTTATAAATTCTATCAATTTAGTCTTACTCTTTAATATTTTTATAAGAAATAATATTAAATATTAAATAAAATACATTTATTAATAAGTTATAATATTAAGTAATGTGTCTATACATTTAAAATATATTATTAATATTTTAACATAAATGTATATTATTAAATATTAATTAATATGCATTATTTAATATTATTAATGTATTTAAAATATAATTTTAATATAAATATATCTTCTTTACTTTTCATCAATAAAAAACAATATAATAAATATATAAGTTATTGCCATATATCGCAAATTAATGGTTTCGGCCTGGCTGTTTTGGTTTGCCCCATCTATCCTTCCCACCCAGGTTTGAGTACCCCTAGTCTCATTTTCTTTCCATTTATTTTTTCCATTAGACTGTAGCACATGTCATTGGAGCAAAAAATATAAAAATATTTTTAATAAAAAAGACTAAATTAATAAAATTTATGAATAATAAGTATAAATTTATTAGTTTTTTAAATTAAGACTAAATTAACCGAATATATAGACATAGATGACTAATTATATTATTAAACGATTTTACCCAAAACTGTCACGATATTTCGGTAGTTAGGACTTAATGATCATGTTGTAACAATATCAATAGTTTAGTTACCATTTTATAAAAATTGAAAGTTTACTACTTAAAATAAATATTAGAACATAAATTAGTGGCTATTTATGAACTTTACCTAGGGATGACAAATGAGTGGGGCGTGTGTCATACCTCATATTCATACCCACTTAAAATTTTTGTGTTCATTATCTACCCACCACTCACGACGGGTACCATTTTTCAAATCCACATCCGCTCAAGCAAGTACATTCTCAAATTCACCCTACACCCACTACCTAATTGGGTGCCCACCACCCACCTCGTACCAGCTCAAACTTATTCATACTCACTTGGCAAGCAACCACTAATATCGAATTATGTAAAAACAAACTATGAACTTGTGTTAAGAAGAGGGAAATTTTGCATATATGTAATACATTTACACATCTAAAATTTAACTATAATTAACTAACTAACAAATCATAGTTAACTTAACTAAAGCACATTTCACCGGCATAAATTTTACTTAACTATATCCAACTAACGATGGTAGACAATTGTAATAATGTTTATATCTTAAGATTATGCTAAATTATAAGACATCCTTTAAAAATCTCAGGGTCTATAGAATAGGTCGTGAACTTATTCCTAAATTCATGATGGTCTAAAATTTATATGATGCGTAGTTAGTGGGTGGAATAGGTAGATGCGAGGCGGGTGAATGCGAGCAGATACGATGCAGGTAAAATCTCAAATTTATTATCTACTCACTACCTACGATGAGTATAACTTTTTACATTCACACTCGCCCACTATCCATCTTTGTTTTAATTAAAACATAGTATAAAATTTATAAAACTGTACTTCTCTACCATCTCTATTCTTACCCATGATCTATCTAACATTTTTGAAAGGGTTGAATGATTGAGATGGCAATAGTAGCATAGAAAAAGACGGGTTGAAATTATTGTGTAGTCTATTCAGTATTTAACAATGACATCTGAATGTGATGCATTTTAGCAATGCCCATTTTCAATGAGAAAATTTTCTCTACTCATTGGGTAATGTTCAGATTTTTTTTGTCTATTTAAATATTTTTATAATGGTTTCCATTATTCTTTTCATTTATATGATATAAACTTTAAGAAATATATTCTTATTTTTTGCGTTTATTTATTTCTGAACAATTTAAAAATATTTTATTTTCATAGATAATTGTATACTTTTATTTTTAAATTTAGAGAAATTATTGTCTTGAAAAAATAAATCAAATACTCTTACATTTATATTGAAAGAAATTCGTCTACCCTATTTTCTATCATATTCATTGTCATGTTCACAAATTATTATCATGTAACTTTAATTAATTAAGTTTTTCTTTTTTTATATTATACTCTACTTACATCTAATAAAATCTAATTTTTATTTTTATTGTACAATAATTATGAAATCTTTTAAATTAAAATGTTTAATATATTATATATTGGGTTTAAATTTGATACACATGTTGTGTAAAATTACACAAGCCTGCTTATTTCTACTATAAATCAAAATTAAACCTAAACCCTAAAACTAAACCCTAAATTCTAAACACTAACCTTAAAATCTAAACCCTACAATCCAAACCCCTAAACTCTAAACCTAAACTAAACCCCTAACCCCTACAACTAAAAGGTCCATGTAAACTAAAGTTTATTGTAGAAAATGCTATAGATTTGGAATTAATCTAACAAGTACAATATTTAAAAAAACATGTTGTCATATTTAAGTAAAGTTGCCCATTTAAAGAATATACAACAATATTTCTAATTTTGTTTGCGATGTTAAATTTTTTTTCGTCAGTGCATTAAATAATTATGTGTTGTTATTACTCATTGGATTGCGCCAAAAGACATGAATATTGTCTTTAAATTTTTTCCCCACAATATGATACCTGTCAGATTATTTCCCAGAATATTCGGATGGATTACAATTCAACTTTGAACAGTAAAATTACGCTCAAATTGTAAACCTTAAATTCACAAAATTCCTAATTTAAAACCCTAATCATAAAATTCTCAATTTCTAAGACTCTAACTTTTGGGGATTTTCAACTAAAAACAAAATTGAAATACGGGATTAATTTCAAACCAAAGAATTTTGGGGACTACTTTATAAACTTTGGAAAATCACATAAGCCTTTGATTTGATAATCCAAAAATATTTGTAACTAAATAGTGAAAATTTAGATTTTTTGAGTCAAAATAGTAATTTCAAAAGATTAGAGACTTATTTGAAAATTTTCTAAAACTTCAAGGATAGTAATATTTTAAAAGTTTGGGGACATATTATAATTATTGGAAATATCGAGATTGTTTTTCTTATGTGTTCAAAATTATAGGGCAAATCTGTAAATTTTGTATTTATAGGTGTCAATGTGTAAAGTCTAAAAGGTTGGCACTCTTTTTCGAAAATCTCTTTAAGTTATGGAATTGCACTGCTATTACTCCTTTTTTTGGTACATATATATTGGTTCTTCGGTTTAAATGCCCTAGAACAGCCGATATATCTTCCCAAGTCACCGCCGAAACTCTAAAACCTATTTGTCGACTTATAAAACTTCTATGTTATCAATACCGTTCGGTTGCTCCAGACCCAATACCGAGCATCTTTCCAATCTCCTTTAACTAACTTGTATGCTTCCATTACTCGGTTGTTAACCACGATCCATATCGGTGCTACTCATGTTTCGATCCAGCAGAACCCAATATTAGATCCGAGTGTGAAGGTCACTCTTCCTGACGTTAAAACTATTATTGTTTGAGGTGTGTTTTTTACTGTGCTACATATGTTTTTTACTTTATGTTATTATTTATATGCAGTTTGGCTTGTATGGTTGATATTATGTGCATACAATTTCAGAATATATTTTTAATTAGGACTTATGAAGCATTTGATTTATGAAACATCAGATTTACGGAACTATGATTTACGAATTTATGGATCATGATTTATAAAGTATGTTTTATGAAATATCGAATTTATAGAACTGTGTTTACGAATTTGAACTTTTAATCATCATATCATTGTATGAGCATGGGTTGAGATTTGTTCGGAGAAGTTCAGTGGTCTCACTTTTCGGTTTAAATTCCACTTCGAATGGCGGCAAGTGAGAAGTTCTGGAAATTTTTTCTCTTGGTGATTGTCTCGATGAGTGCATTGCATTGCGCTTGTGATATGATACAATTTGTTTTTATGTTTTAAAGAATTTTAAGAAAATAATATTATGTTTACGGTTATAGTTTTAACATTCATTTGAGATTTAACGACATAATGATCTAGTTGATACAATCAATTAATTAAATGTCTCATTTATAACTTTTTAAAATACAATGATCCAATTATAAACTTACTCACAATAGAATGACATGTGATACAATTTACCCAATTCCAAATGGTAATATCCGTCCATATCGTAAATAACGTGGGGGTAAAATTACAAAATGGGTCAGTGAATTTGAAAAATTATAAAAATGTCATTATATTTATGGATTGTAACAAACACAACACTCTGTCGTTAAGTGTGTAGCGCACACTAATTCTTTTTATATAATTGAATGATCTGATTGTTATTATAGATAAATAGAATGATTGGTTTGTAACTAAAATTTAATCTATGTTACACACTTAATGGTAGAGTGACATGTTCGTTACAATCGATATACAAAGTCATTCGTTTGTAACTTTTTAAAATTCAATTTCACATTTATAATCTTATTAGTAATTGAACAATACGTGGTGTAATTTATCCATAGTATAATACTTTTTCTTCCATTAAATTTTGGCTTAATGCATTTTTGCCCCTTAACGTTTATCATTTTTCCCAAGTTGGTATCTAAAGTTTTTTGGGCTCTTGTGCCCCTAACGTTTGCACCGTTACCCGTTTTGTCCAATTTCGTTACCCTTGCCGTTAAAAAAATTCCAGCCAATCACAACACGCCACGTCATCTACTCTTTGACTAAGTCAACTCGTCTGATTTTATTTAAAGGGTAAATGACATGTCAAGTCTGTAATGTTTGTTTTTTGTTCAATTTAGTCACTGAAAAGTCTATTTTTACTTAAAATTGACCCATATTTGTTTTTAAATTTTATAATTTAGTCCAATATTTGTTATTATTAATAATATTATTTTATTTAAATGTTAATATTTAATAAAAAATAAATTAAATATTTTAATATTAAATTAGTAATTTTTCAGATAAAATAAATTACCTAAACTTGACCCCCGACAATTACTTATTCGAATTATATTCTTTTCTGAGATAAATTTGAATTATATTCTTTTTAGTAAAATTTGAATTAGATTATAATTGAAATTTTGCTCAAAAAATATAATTCAAATTTAGTAAAATTCGAATATAAGTGGGATGTGATTCAAATATAATTCAAATTTTGCTCCAAAAAGAAAATAATTCGAATATAATTAAAATTTTGATAAAAATAATATAATTCAATTTTTTTCTCAAAAAAGAATATAATTTGAATAAGTAATTGTTGGGATCAATTTTAGGTAATTTAATTTATTTGCAAAAAATATTAATTTAATATTAAAATATTTAATTTAATTTTATTAAATATTAACATTTAAATAAAATAATAATATTAATAATAACAAATATTGAACTAAATTATAAAAATTAAAAACAAATAGGTGTCAATTTTAGGTAAAAATAGACTTTTTAATGACTAAATTGAACAAAAAATAAACCTAACAGACTTGACATGTCATGTACCCTTTAAATAAAATCAGACGAGCTAATAGTCAAAGAGTAGATGATGTGGCATGATGTGATTGGTTAATTTTTTTTAATGGTAAGGATAACAGAACGAGACAAAATAAATAACGACTACTTTAATTCATATTATAAAAATATATAATTCTATATCTAATTGTATGAAAGCGGGTTTAAGTTTATGAATAAGAGAATGTTGTGCGAGTATCTACATGACCTAAATTATCAATGGTCTCGACAAACACATTAAAAATTCGTCTTAAAATCACCACACCTAGCATTAAAGTAAAAAATAAATTAAGTATCAAATTGGAAAAATTGGTAAACGGTTAGCCGGAAAAAGTACAATAAATGTTAATATTTTTATATATAATATTATATCATATTGAGATATTAAAGAAAGAAAAAACTTTGATACACAGACCGTGTAAATTTTAGCTTACACGTACTTTTAGTTTTAGGAGTTAGAGTTTTAGTTTAAGGTTTAGGGGTTTAGGTTGTAGGGTTTAGAATTTAAGGCTAGTGTTTAGAATTTAGGGTTTAGGGTTTAGAGTGTAGGGTTTAGTTTTTTAGAGTTATGGTTAAAATTTAAGATTTAATTTTTATAGTGTAAATACACATGATTGTGTGTATATCAAAGTTTTACCCATTAAAAAAAATGTACCAATGAAAAAGGTCCCCTACTATTTCTGACATGAACCCACCATAACCACCACCAAAAGTTGTTTTTATCTATAAGTGATTTGTCACCCTGCCCTTTCCCTTTTAGCTTGAATTCAAATTCTTATCTGGGAATATATTCTTCCATGGCTGAAGCTCAAATAAGACCACTCCTTCTTCAAGGTTAGTACCAAAGCTCATCATCATCCTCTCCCCTCTCTCTATGTATGTATACAGATTATTCTATACACTGAAGGTAGACTTTTTTAAATCTACAAGCAGAATTAAAAATTTGTGTTTGATTCATTTGAATGACGTGTAACTATTTTTCTAATTCTGTTCATGAGATTAAAATATTTCTCCGTCGGTGCACTAAATAATTATGTGTTGTTACTCTCTGGGTTATATGTAATTGCTTCAGTTCTCTCTTGGTTTTGCACCGAAATAAGTTTTAAATTGAACTTTTAGCCCCTGTAAAGTTTTAAATTTGATTTCAAACCCCTGCTACCTAACAGGCTAACACACACATATGGGTAGATATTTTGAAAGCTACCTAACAGTCTAACACCACAGTTTATAATTTTTTACTTCAAACTCTAGCCCGTCTAATTATGAATTTAATCCCTTCACTTCATTCTCATCCTACTTAATTTGTTAGCAGGGATGGGACGACATATATGGTGGAAGGGGTCCTGCCACCCCAAACATTTTAGGTCCAATTGCTTTTTAGTCCTCTTACTTTTGGAACTAGTTAAGTGTGGGCCCTCCCAATATTTTGAATTAGTTGCTTTTCGGGTCCTCTTATATTTGAGATTAGGCAAATGAGGCTTTACTTTCCCATTTTTTCGGTTAAATTGCTTTTTAGACCTCTATGTTTTGAAGCTAGACAAATTAAGCCATTGACCACAGTTTTTCAGTTTAAATACTTCTTAAATCCCTATCAACATCAGAATTAAGATAATTAGACCCTAACCTCATGATTTTTAAATTTTAAATTAACAACTTAACGATTAGAGTTTAATCCTAGCTCGTCCTTGTTTGTTAGAAATTTAATCTTTTATTTTATGAAAACTTAGAAGTAAATCCAATTGTTAGCAACTTATATATGAACTTGAACCACTATCATAAATTTGTTGCGGTATAAATACTTGAACAAATACTTACTTTTACTAACTCCTTGCATATGAATTGATGAACTTCAGATTTTTACATCCATGGTTTAACGAAAATGTTTAATACTGCATGCAGAATCTAAAGGATCAAATTCAAACACCGGAACTATAAGTCAAACAACAGTGTCCCCGGCAGCCGAGAACCACATAATCAAGTGGCTCCGAGTAATCCTTTACGCCGTCCTCGCCATCTCCGGCCAAACATCAGCATTGTTACTTTCCAGGCTTTACTATCAAAAAGGTGGAACCAGCAATTGGGTCGAATCACTAACACAGGTCGTCGGTTTTCCTGTTCTTCTCCCTTATTACCTTCTCCATAGTTTGAAATTGAAGACGGGTCCGCCTCACAGCGTCCCCGTCGTCAAACCGAGACTATCGTTGCTGGTTTTCGTCTATGTATACATGGGACTACTAATGGCAGCAAATTCGTTCCTATGTTCGATCGGCTTCGAATACCTTCCGGTTTCGATCGTCTCTTTGGTTTCCGCATCACAATTAGCTTTCAACGCTCTGTTTTCTTATTTCCTCAATTCCCAGAAGTTCACCCCTTTCATCATCAACTCTATTCTACTCCTCACCATTTCATCAGTTCTCACTGTCTCAAACAACACCACCGGAAACCTCCAAGGAATCTCCATTGGAAACTATGCATTAGGGTTCATATGCACCTTCTCTGCAACCGCAGTCTACGGCTTAATGCTTGCTTCCCAACAGCTCGTGTTTCGAAAAGTTTTCGACGACAAACAGTCGCTGAAACTCATAATGGATCTCACGATATACCCGTCGTTTGTCGCCTCCATGGTTGCACTGATAGGGTTCTTTGTTTCCGGAGATCATAAGCTTTTTATCCCGGAAATGGATTCATACGAACTGGGGAAAGCTTCCTATGTAATTACACTTGTTTCGACTGCTGTCTGTTGGCAGGTCTCGATCTTTGCCGGTCTGGGGTTGGTGTCCGAACTGTCGGCTCTGTTTGCCAACTGCTTTTTCGCGGTCGGATTGCCGGTGAACGTGATTGCCGCCTTCATCGTTTTCAAGGATGAAATGGATAGTGCTAAGGGAATATCAATGGTGTTGGCTATTTGGGGTATTATTTCTTATGCATATCAGCAGTATCTTGATGATCGTAATGATGAAACTAAAGAGAGTGAAGTTTCTGAGGTTTGAATCTCGTTTATTGCAATATTATGCAATTTAATTTTTATAATCTTGCATATAATATGGTTTATATTTGATGTAATCTTGTATGTAATAAGGTTTGAATCTCATTTAGGTTTATATTTTGTGGATTACGATTTGGATTTTAATTATTAAATTGAAATATCAGAGAAACTACATCTACATTACGGGATTAAAAGTATATAATTTTTTTTAAATAGATAAGATCAAGAACCTGAGAAAGAATTAGGATTAAATAAATAGAGGCGCAAAAGTCTATTAAATCTTTCAATTAAAAAAAGTACACGTTTATTGTACTACCATGTCACCAAAATCGACTCTTGGTCATCTTATTGGATGTCATTAATTTATTAAAAAAACGACATATGAACATGTTAACACAGACGTCAATAATTATTTAATGACTAAATGTCTGATATAGCAAAGAGTGATCGGTGATAATGTTTCTTTTAGTCAACGACAGTCAAAGGGCGAGATAAGGAATTTTAAGGCTAAATTGATAGAATTGAAAATGACTAGTAAAATTGGTGATCTAAGATTACTACAGCCTACAGGACCAAGAGACCTAAAATATTAAGGGTAAATTACTTAGGTGACCATCGAATTATTTGGGCATACTTATTTTGATCACCGAACTAGGTAACTTGTTAATAAGACCACTAAACTTTTAAATTGTCTTATTTTGACCACCGCCGTTAAAAAACTAACGGAGGGATAATGTCACCAAAATCGACTCTTCATCATCTTATTGAAGGAGATTAATTTATTAAAAAAACGACATATGAACATGTTAACACAGACGTCGATAATTATTTAATGACTAAATGTCTGATATAGCAAAGAGCGATCGGTGATAATGTTTCTTTTAGTCAACGATAGTCAAAGGGAGAGATAAGGAAATTTAAGGTTAAATTGATAGAATTGAAAATGACTAGTAAAATTGGTGATTTGAGATTACTACAACCTACAGGGCCAAATTACTCTTTAAACCTTAAATTAGAGACCTAAAATATTAGGGGAAAATTACTCAGGTGATCACCAAACTATTTAGGCATACTTATTTTGATCACCGAACTAGGTAACTCGTTAATAAGACCACTAAACTTTTAAATTGGTGTTATTTTAACCACTGCCATTAAAAAACTAACGGATGGGTAATGTGGCAGTTAACAAAAATTTATAAAATTACATATTCGTCCATATTATTTACCTATTATATCAATTTGGTCTTATTTTGAGTTTCCAATTGATTTATGTAAAATTCCTCTCTTTTTTTTCTTCCCCTCAAAATTGTTCATATCATTTGGGTATGGGGATCGAAGGTTTAAGGGTCTGGGTTCATCCTCCCTCCCCAAGTTTCCTAACCACTATCGTAGTTTCATCGGCCAGCTAGCCGCCGCACGCCATTCGACCCACTCAAACATCTTCGTTTTACATTCTCGATTTTCTGGAAACTTAGATAAGCAATCGGCCTTTCTATTAAAATCTTTACGCTTTCATTTCAAAAAAATAGCGTTGACTTGAATATTGTTCAGACTTACAATTGGGAGGAAGGATCGGCTTGTAGCATGTCTGACTTCCTCTGAACACACTTAGCGACGGATTCGCTAAGGAAAATTGAGATCGGATTCGATTCTCATTGAGACAACACAGTTCGAGTCGGGTTTTTCTAAAACTTAAAATTGTTTTATTCTAACGACGATAGTCGTGGTTAGTCTAGCTAGAAAACTTGAATTCAAAAATTGATTTTGAATTATCGATTTACCGGAGAGAAAAACAAGTTACAAGGGTTAGGCCTTGTAGGCTATAACTGACATGTATTCGGAGTGAAAATTCTTTTTCAATGATCGGTTTGAATTGAAGCTAAGCAAAACTTGAGGTTAATTAATTCAATCAACTTTCTTCTCAGAAATATTTACTTCATCATTTTCTCTAAATTTGTTTTTATTATTTTACTTTTAGTTCATACTCTATCAAAACCCTCATTATTTTTATTTCCACGCTAAAGTCATAATCAAAGCCTTTTACATCAGAAGCTTCATGGTCCTTATGGATCGGCCCTTCTTCTCTCTGCACTATGTTATTTATATTCATTTCAGATTAAGGAATATTTATTTGACAATATACGACGCTTGTCAAATTGGCGTTGTTGCCCGGGACTTCAGCAAAGTTACTGATATATTTTGTTTTGATTTATGACCAGGAAGAATCTAGGCGAACTAGCAAATTTTGAACCGAAAATTGAAACATTAGCCCGAAGACTACACGGAACCACACTTCGGGAAATAAGACAACGACAACAACAATTCGAACGAGATCTAGAAATATCCGCTAACACAGACACACTTTGAATTCAACAACGTAGAACAAACTCTGATGGCAGAAGAAGATCAAACTATTTGCGAACTTGTTGCGGCACTGGACGATCAACAACCATTGTGCATTAAATTCCCGAATGGCGAAACGCCATTCGTACTCAAGACGGGCCTGATACATCTTCTACCGACTTATCATGGTTTGCCCAATGAAAATCTGCACAAACACCTCAAGGAATTCCACATGGTTTGTTTGAGCACAAAACCACAGAGAGTATCCAAAGACCAAATAAAACTTCGTACTTTTCCTTTTTCTTTAGCTGATATAGCCAAAGATTGGTTATTTGATTTACCTCCTAACTCGGTTACTACAATGACTGACATAGCTCGACTTTTTCTTGACAGGTTCTTCCCTGCAACTAAGGTGAGTGAGCTAAGGCGAAACATCTTAAGTATCCGACAAAAAGACACTGAGTCATTATATGACTACTATGAGAGATCTAAAAAGTTATGCGTAAATTGTCCACAACATAGACTATCGAAACAAACACTCCTTCAACACTTCTACGAAGGCTTAACCCCTATGGAGATAAAAATGATCGATGCAGCAAGTGGAGGGGCACTTGTTAACATGACCCCAACTGCAGCAAGAAATTTGATTTCAACTATGGTCGCCAATTCCCAACAGTTTCGACCTTCGAGTGAACCTTCTCGACGGGTTCACGAGGTAAGTACAGTTTTATTAGAACATAAAATTGATAAGTTGGCTGACATAGTTCAATCCCTTGTTGCATATAAAAAGGGTAAAGCTCGACTGTACAGAATATGTACGATGTTGAACCATCCCACGGATTATTGTCAGATGTTGAAGGAAGATGTTTCCACTCAAGTAAACACAGTGTGGAATTTTCTGGGACCTCCTCAGAGACCTTACAATCCTAACGACAACACATACAATTCGGGATGAGGGGATCATCTGAACTTCAATTACACACAAAACTAGAAGCCAAATCAAGCGTATCAGCTGAGACCGCCTCAACAGCAGCCGTATTAACAACCAAATTCAATGTTAGAGTCCATCGTCGAACGTTTGACGCTCTTTCAAGAGAAATATCATAATTGCACTGAAGCCCACCTAAAAGAGCTAGATAAGCAAATGATCTAACTGACTCAGACAGTAGGACAACTCGAGTCTCAAGGAAATTTACCATCTCAAACAGAGCCAAACCCTGAGAGAAAATGTTAGTGTCATCACTCTCTGAAGTGGTACCGTTGTCGCACCAAAAACCATGAAAGAAGGCGCCCAAAAGAAGAAAAATCATCATCACCCTATATACAAGGTATGTTCGACTCACCTCCCATTTCCTCTCCCTATGTCGTTCCACCTCCCTTTCCATCAAGATTGATAATGGGAGACAAACAAGCCGAAGAGAATGAGATCTTAGATGTATTCCGAAAAGTGAAAATTAATATCCCACTTCTTTAAGTGATCCGTAAGGTACCACAATATGTCAAGTTCCTAAAGGATTTATGCACAAATAAAAGAAAACTTATTGGGATTGAGAATGTGAATCTGGGAGAACACGTCTCAACCGTTTTTCAGCGAAAACTTCCATAAAAAATAAAGGACCAAGTTATGTTCTCTATTCCCTGCAAAATCGATAAAATCAGGATTGAACGCGCAATGTGTGATTTAGGCGCATCTATTACTAGTATGCCTCTTTCTTTGTACAACTCACTTTTTGCTGAGCCTTTGAAGGATACGAAAATGACGATACAGCTAGCTGATCGGTCCGTGATTTACCTAGAAGAACTTTTTGAGAATGTCTTAGTGAAGGTAAATGAACTTATTTTTCTGACATATTTTTATGTCATCGACATGAAAAACGACCGATCAAACACTTCTTTAGAAATCCTTCTCGGTCACCCCTTGCTTAGTATGGCGAACACAAAAATCGATGTAAGAAGCAGAATTCTCATAATGGATTTTGACGGTGAGGTTGTTAAGTTCGACGTTTACAAAGCGATGTGATATCCTGATAATGTTGCTGGTATCAACTCTATTTATGTAATTGAGCCTGCCATTGAGGAATTTATTGAATCTAATTTCATTGATAATCTATGCAGGGAATTGGAGGAATTTGAAGAAGAAATCAGGGAGTTTGAGAAAAAAATTCAATTAATTCTGATTTATGTCTTACTCCGCCTAAATCTAAACTCTTACCTTTAACATTGCAGGCACCATAAGTCGAACTTAAACAGTTTTCAGATCACCTGAAATATCGTTTTTTAGGAGAAAACGATAATTTGTTGGTAATTATCTCAAATAAGCTATCAGAAGAAGAGAAAGATGACCTGGTGACAGTGTTGCGCGCGCATAAAAAAGCCATTGGATGGACCATAGCGACATCAAAGAGCTTAGTCCATCAACATGTATACATAAAATCAAAATTGAAGATGGCGCAAAACCATCCCGAGAAGGCCAAATCCTCTTATGATGGAGGTGGTACGAAAAGAAATTCAAAAACTACTTGACGCCGACATTATCTACCCAATATCTGACAGTAATTAGGTAAGTCCAGTTCATGTGGTTCCCAAGAAAACCAGAGTAATGGTAATAAAAAATCCTAAAGGTGAGCTAGTCCCGACGTGAATTCAAAATGGATGGCGAGTTTGCATCAATTATAGGAAGTTAAACTCTCTATCTCGAAAAGACCATTTTCCACTTCCTTTTATTGACCAAATGATAGAGCGATTAGCTGGTAAATCTCATTATTGTTGCCTTGATGGGTTTTTAGGTTTATTTGAGATCCCAGTGGTACCAGAAAATCCTAATAGTAAGCTAGTCCCGACGCGAATTCAAAATAGATGGCGAGTTTGCATCAATTACAGAAAGTTAAACTCTCTATCTCGAAAAGACCATTTACCACTTCCTTTTACTGACCAAATGATAGAGCGATTAGTTGGTAAATCTCATTATTGTTGCCTTGATGGGTTTTTAGGTTTCTTTGAGATCCCAGTGGTACCAGAAGACCAGGAAAAAACAACATTTACATGTCTCTTCGGTACTTTCGCTTATTGACATATGACATTCAGTGTTTGCAATGCCCTTGCTACATTCTAGAGATATATGCTTAGTATATTTTCCGACTATGTCGAGAAAGGAATTGAAGTCTTCATGGATGACTTTACGGTATAAGGTAATTCTTTTGGTGAGTGTCTCTTGAATTTAACGAATGTTCATAGACGATGTCTAGATTTTAACCTCGTGCTAAATTATGAAAAATGTCATTTTATGGTTGATAAGGGATTAATTCTAAGCCATATTGTTTGTTCTAATGGAATTGCGGTTGATAAAGCAAAAACATATATTATACGCTCACTTCCTTACCCCACAAATGTGAGAGAAATTCGTTCCTTTCTTGGTCATGCAGGATTTTACCACAGGTTCATTAAGGATTTCTCAAAAGTAGCGCAACCTTTGTGCAATTTGCTTCAGAAGGATAAGTTTTCAATTTCAATAAAAAAATGAAGGGATTCATTCGATGTACTAAAGGAAAAGCTTGTATCAGCTCCAATTATTCAACCACCAAATTGGGAATACCCAGTCGAGCTCATGTGTGATGCATCGGATACAAGCGTTGGACTCGTCCTTGGTCAGAAAATTGACAAAGAGCCCCATGTCATAGCCTACGTGACTTGTACATTGGATTCAACTTAAAAAAATTATTCTACGACGAAAAAAAATTGTTTGCTATAATTTTTGCCTTAGAAAAATTTAGATCATATCTGCTTGGCACTAAAATTACTATATTTTCTGATCATATAGCCTTGCGATATTTAATGAGAAAAAAGGAGGCGAAACTGAGACTCATCCGATGGATCCTACTTCTTCAAGAGTTCAATCTCAAAATTAAAGATAAAAAGGGATGCGAAAATCTCGTAGCAGATCACTTAAGTCGTATTCCCCTTTCCACATCATATTTGCCAATTCAAGAATAATTCCCTGAGGAAAGCTTAATGTTGGCGCAAAAAAGTGCCCCATGGTTCATAGTTTTGGTAAATTATTTGGTCACGGGTAAGTTATCATTAGATATGCCGAGAGCTGAAGTTAATCGAATAAAGCGAGAATCTCGATTTTATATTTGGGATGATCCCTACCTTTGGAAGCACTGCTCGGATCAGGTAATTCAGTGATGCATCACCGAAGACGAGGTAAACTCTATTCTAAAATTTTGTCATTCTAACTCCTGCGACAGTTATTTTGGATCAAAGCGAACTGCTCATAAAATTCTAGAAAGTGGTTTCTTTTGGCATGACATTTTTCGTGATTTTTATTTATTTTGTAAAACTTGTTAAAGATGTCAACGTGTGGGGAATCTCAGTCGAAGGAATGAAATGCCACTTAGTCTAATTTAAATCTGTGAAATATTTGATGTTTGGGGAATTGATTATATGGGTCCCTTTGTTTCTTCATTTGGAAATTTTTACATAATTCTTGTTGTAGATTATGTATCTAAGTGGGTAAAAGCTAAAGCTACCCAGAATAATGATGCTAAAACCATAGTTAATTTTCTAAAAGATTTTATTTTTTTTCTAGGTTTGGCACACCGCAAGCAATAATAAGCAATAGAGGAAAGCACTTTATCAATCGAGTAGTTGACGCTCTTATGAAGAAATTTGGAGTGACCCACAGAATTGCAACGTCTTACCATCCGTAAACCAATGGGCAAGCAGAAGGATCGAATCATGAGATTAAATCAATACTTGAGAAAATCGTCAAACTGAATCGTAAAGACTGGAGTGTCAAATTAACCGATGCATTATGGGCATACCGGACCGCGTATAAAGGTCCCATCAGAATGTCTCCATACCGCCTTGTCTTTGGTAAACTGTGCCATTTTCTGGTTGAATTGGTGAAGCAATGTAACATAGCGCGTACTGGGCCGTCAAAAAATGTAATATGGAGATGGATGCAATCGGCTAAGCACAAAAATTACATATTCAAGAACTTGAGGAAATACGTAGAAATACTTATGATAGAGTTCGCATATTTAAAGAAAAAACAAAAGAGTTTCACGATCATAATATTTCTTTTAATTTTTTTTGTGTCGGTCAAAAGGCCATTTTATTTAACTCTAAGCTTAAACTTTTTGTAGGAAAACTTAAATCGGAGTGGCTTGGACCTTTTCGATAACTCAAAATTTTCCTCATGGTGAGATCGAAGTCAAAGATGACTCAGGAGCACAGTTTAAGGTCAACGGTCAACGATTAAAATCATATTATGAAAACGCTCTAGTTGGTTTAATCGAAGAACTCGATTTAGAAGAGCTTGTAGTCTGAACCAGGTTGTCGAGCTAAACGACGTTAAATAAAGCGCTAAATGGGAGACAACCCATTTTATTTTATTTTATTTTATCTCATTTTCAATTTTATTTACTTTTGTCTTACATTTTTTTTTTTTGGAATTTCCTGGTACCCAACGATTTCAAGTCAACCATTCCTGTATTTTTGGTCGAATTATAAAACCCATGGGGACAATACACGCATATATCAACGGAATAAGGGTCGGTATATTGAAGTTTGCGTGAACATTGGGACATAAAATTGACGAGGGAGAATTAAAATAGGCTTTCGGTTCACATTATCAAAACCCTTCTAGTTCATAGTGCAATTTAGTCGAATACCCAATTCCATCTGCCACCTTTTCCACTTCCTCAGCTTTATCTTTGTTTTTAAATTTTGAAAACAACTTATAGGATAAACCTAAAATATCCCTTGTAGACCCCATAAAATTTTGACCAAACTTAATTCCCTTATTTCTTTCCCTTTCTTTTTACCTAAGCCCACGTGCCCAAATTAAACATATTCTTCCTTTTATTTTACTCAGCCGCACACCCCCTTTTCACCTTCAATAACCACATTCTCCACCCCCGATATCCCTTCACTTTCCCTACCATGATTCGAACAAGAGAGCAAGCTCGCCGACTTCCACAGGAACCCGTCATCGTCGGCAACCATCACCGATTTGTGTTACTGCAATTTGTCCAAGTACCAAGCGACTCCAACTATGCAAACACTCTGAATGACCATTTGCAGCTATTTTTTGAGACAACGCCATCCCAAACGACGCACCACATGACCATGTGAACACTCTGAGCGTAACCGTCAGGGCTGTACTTATTTTATCCCAATTGAAGAAGTCTTGAAATGATACTTGAAGTTCAAAATTGAAGTAATTTGGAGGTTTAATAGTATTCGGCATCGACGATTTTAGGTTTGCAAGTATCTCCATTCCCATACTCTCGATATCTTGCCTTTGCGCTAGTCTACTATGCATTTTTTCGATGTCATTGGATGGACTTTATACCCTACGATTAGGTGTAGCACATACTATGAATTAGTATTTGAATTTTATGCTACCTTTTCATTTCGGCAAGATAGAGTTATTACTTTGCATTCATTTGATGATGTTTCTTTTCGTTTGTTTAGGTAATACTTTTAAATGTCTATTACGGATTTCAACTTTTCTATGGGATTCATGACAGATGTCACGGATCATGGTTATTTAACTGCCTTACTTGAGATTCCACATGACTTTGGTACGGACTTGGCTTATGAAGGACTCATTGGCACGGTAGGGGTAATGTTCGATGCTCGTATAACGAAAGATGGTATATCCATATCCACGCTTTTCGTTCTATTCACCGGTTCTTAGCATACAACTACTCCGGACATAACAATACATCGTCATATTTAAGTAAGACTGAACTTTTCTTTTTATGGTGTATGCAAATCGGTACAAAGGTAAACTTAGCTTTTGGTTCACCCGTACTTTCGAGCGTGTCATGCGAGCTGATCGCCCACTAATTCTCAGGCCTTACATTGCTCATCTTGCGTCTCGTCTTTTTCCATTGACATTTGACACTTCGCAGTTTACTTACGCATTCGTAATGGATGCTTTGGATGCACGATGCTTGGATACAACGAGACTCTTGGCTGACACCCCCGATGCACCATATATCGTTCCTCTCGGCTCTATTACCCCTCGTAAACCCCTCGTAATAGGCGTATTTTCCTTCAAAGGGCACCACCACCTTCGGAGCCAGCAGCAGAGCCTCAACCAGGCGTACATGCTCAAATGAATGAAATGCACGATCTTCTTCACTCCATTGAGACCGATCTTGCACAGGTTTTATCCTATCTTCGTACGAACACGTCTCGTCGAGGTCGTGGTATTTGCATATTGGGACAATATGATTTAAGTGAGGGGGTAGTATTTGCATCAAGTTCTTATCTTGCTTATTTGATTGATTAAAATTGAGCTTTTCTTTGCATTATGTTGGAATTTCTTGTTTCCTATCATTTGTTTCACTTTATCTCTTTGATATTCTTATAACTTGCGATCTTGCTTTTGTTGGAATTTAGGATGCATGATAGATAATGGGCATGACTTGTGATTTTTATTAATTTTTTTCTTTTGACGTTTCGTGCATTTGTTAGTTGACATGTTTCTTAACTTAGTACACATTCCACCTCATGTGAGTTTTTGAGCCTTATGAGCATATACTTTCATTATTGCTCTTTACTTCTTTGAGTGTGCCGAACTAGTTCTCAACATTCTAAAACTTGTAACGTAATACTTTTCGAGGCCACATGCTTGAATATGATGTTTTAAAGTGATAGGGGCACTTAGGATTTACCAATTCTCTACCCAAAATTACCTTCCCATTTCATTTTCCCTAGTTAGCCACTTTTGTGCATATTTCCATTCTTTCTTTTCACCATATTTACCCAAGCCTTTTCCCTATTTTTATTCCATTTTTCATACCTTTGTCGAGACAAAAGAAGACTTGTTCCACGAAACGACGAAAACAATGTTAAAAATAAAAAAGGGAAGCATTTGAAAAAATAATTTTTTGCTACCAATAAAGAGTTTGAATGGAACACACAAAAAAATAGTGTTCGAACAAAAAAGAGAGAAAAAATGCAGTAGAAAAATTAGCAAAGAAATAAGCTTATTGCTTATGCTTCTTCAATTTGTTTCGTGGCTTGGGCTTCTTTTTAGCATATCTTGTCTTGACATTTTAACCATTTTTGGCCTTTTTCCCTACCCTAATCTAAGCCCCATTACAACCCTATTT
The DNA here is from genome assembly GCA_019671005.1 of Hibiscus mutabilis. Classification (NCBI taxonomy): domain Eukaryota; kingdom Viridiplantae; phylum Streptophyta; class Magnoliopsida; order Malvales; family Malvaceae; genus Hibiscus; species Hibiscus mutabilis. The sequence goes on along the minus strand of JAGYYJ010001726.1, from coordinate 39,328 downwards.
TAAGACCCCTTGATTTTTGCATCATGTTCAATATTTAGTAGTGGAGGTTAGATTTAGTTACAAGCTTATGGTAATGTTTTGATTACTTCTGGCTTGAGCGATTCTTTTACCCAAACACTTTGAGCGGTATGAGTGAATCCTTGTGAATGTACTAGGTTTTGCTTCATTGACGTTGACAGGTTGTTGGAATGTCTTGCTTTGCTTAAAATTGTTCCTAGTTATGCCTTTACTTAATTGTTTCTTGATTTCAATAATTGTTTAGATCTTGGGTAATTTGGTTATCTTAGATTCATTGTGAAATAAAGGATAGAAACTTGAGTTTTGATGTATTAGTTGAGAAATGTTTGAGGACAAGCATTGAATAAGTGATGGGGAATTCGATATGTAGCTTAGATGATCACTTTTCATCTTTAATTATGCCCCTAGTGGATTGATTATGGTGCTGATTCAATGTTTTTATGTGTTTTCTGTGCATGACTTTAATTCTGGAAATTACACTTAAAATGGGCAAAGTTCTGCAGTTTTATTTTATAGAGTCAAGGATGGCTAGTGGGCATGAATCTGGGCATGAAGTCTGACGTGGTATCCAGTCAGCAACTTCTAGAAGGCGAAGTCAGCGGCTTCCAGAAGGTGACATCAGCAACAACAGAGAGCAGATCAGTTGCGATTTGAAATTTAAAACTTGGAAATTATCTTTTAGGATTTTATTTGAATATTTTTTAGGATTTATCTATTTTTAGGTTATTTTTAGGGTTTTAGAATACTATAAATACCCCATTTGGGGTAAGCACAAATCATCACTCATTTTTAGTTTTGTTTTTACTTTTGAAGTTTTATAAAATTCTTTCTTTTCTTTAGTTCTTGCTTTAGGTTTTTATTTATTTTTCTTTTATGCTAAGTATGATTTTTATCACAATCATGCTTATCTAAATTTTCCTATTAGCCAAAGGCTTAGAGCAAAGCTTCAATTCACTTTGTGAAAATTAAAAAGCACTCAACATCTTCGTTTTACATCCTCGATTTTCTAGAAACTTAGATCGGCAACCGACATTTCTATTAAAATCATTACGCTTTCATTTCAAAAAGCTAGCGTTGACTTGAATGTTGTTCAGACTTACAGTTGGGAGAAAGGATCGGCTTGTAGCATGTCCGACTTCTTGTGAACACACTTAACGACGGATTCGCTAAGAGAAATTGAGATCGGATTCGATTCTCATCGAGACAACATAGTCCGAATCTGGTTTTTCTAAAACTTAAAATTGTTATATTCTAACGACGATAGTCGTGGTTAGTCTAGCCATAAAATTGGAATTCAAAAATTGATCTTGAATTATCGGTTTACCGGAGAGAAAAACAAGTTACAATGGTTAGGCCTTATAGACTGTAACCGACATGTATCCGGAGTGAAAATTCTTTTTCAATTATCAGTTAGAATTGAAGCTAAGCAAAGCTTGAGGCTAATTAATTTAATCAACTTTTTTCTCATAAATATTTACTTCATCATTTTCTCTAAATTTGTTTTTATTATTTTACTTTTAGTTCCTACTCTATCAAAAACCCCATTATTTTTATTTCTACGCTAAAGTCATAATCAAAGCCTTTTACATCAGTAGCTCCATAGTCCTTGTGGATCGACCATTCTTCTCTCTATACTACGTTATTTATATTCATTTGAGATTAAGAAATATTTATTTAATAATATACTATGCTTGTCAAGATTCAAATAGAAAGAAGTGCACATCTTGTTGCAACATAAATTTTGGGTTGTAAAGTAATCGATTTGGATTGGGATTTTCATTTCCCAAGTGCAAATTGAGGATCGTAAGTGATGCAAACCTATTCTTCAGTAAGACAAGCCCATAACAACTTGGAATGAAAAAATATTTCTCTGAGATCAACTCAAATCCAGGCTTTGTTAACGAAGAAGAAAGGTCGAGGATTTTCGTTTACCATGATTTCACCAAGTGTTCTTATGGCTGCAACCTCAACCTCTCCCTTTCCCCAAGTAAGTGCAGGAGTCATCATATCTTTGGGTTCTGCTATGTTTTGCAACAAGGGATGATTATGAAAAAGATTGAAGCTTCTTTAGAGGAAGAGAAAAAAGAAAATATTTACTTTGGAGATGGAATTAGTGATTACTAATTGACCCAAAGGCTCGGAAAGAATGACTATATGATGGCAAGGTAGAGACCAAATTAGGGGACTAATCCAGTTTGAAATTTTATTTTGAGGTATAGGGTTGTTCTACTGAAATTTTGGAATCTAGGCTAAAAACTACAGTACCCACCAGGACCTCGCCAAGGGCTTTTGGCGTTTTGGGACCTCGCCATGTGGAGGTGGTGAGGTGCATGGAAAGAGCTGTTTGGCTCAGCTGGGCACGCCTGCATCCAGCCACTGTCACGGTAGTCAGCTTGACTAAGCTGGTCAGAGTGGGACCTTACCGTTTGGAGGTGGCGAGGTGCTGTAGACGTCAAACCTGAATGCATGCATGCACACAGACCAACTTTCACGAGAAAGCTGGTCACTCAAGCCTTAATATTTTTTTGTACATTATTTGTATATATAGGCTTCCATATATGAGTGTGTATATGGAGTGTATAGAGAAAAATTGAGAAGAGAAGAAGATTACAAGTGTATAAGGGTTGAGAAGAGAAAAATTTTAGAGAGTTAGAGTTGCAGTAAATTTGAGAGAGTTTTAGTTGAAAATTTTGGTGATCTTTTTTGAAGATATATTCGAAGACAGTGAAGATTGTTGAAGTATATTTTTTGTAGATCTTCTCGATTTCTCATAAGTAAGTAAGCAGTTTTTTAATTAATATGTTGTTGTTGTTTTAATTATAGAGGGTTTGTAGATTTTTTTGTGTTCAATATATTCGAATGATAATTACTTTTTATTGTTGAAGGCTTTAGAGCACATATACACGGTTTCTCGTTTAATCCGATAACTTTTTGTATTTTTTAAATTTATATTCGCATAGATAAAAAATTTTGAAGTTAATAAATTTTTTGGTTATATATTCGAATGATAATTGTTTTGCAGATCTACAAATAGAAAATGGCATCTAGAGGTTTTTGTTGTACCGTGACCATGAGCACATTTCGTCTCATTTTCATAAAGAGCAAGTAAGTAATTTAAAATTTATTATGTCATGTGTAATACGAAATAATTTATTATAATAATAAATTAATTATAGGATGTGGAGCACAGCATCCGCCGTCGAGGAGTGAGGATCAAGGAACCTTCTGCTCGCATAGTTTATTACCTACAAGGCACCGATTTTTGTAATGCTTCTTTTCTCCGTGGATTTAAGATAATCCTTGAGTTGATTACCGCATTGATTGAATGGTAGAGATCAGAGACTCGCACATTTCATTTTCCATTTGGCGAATGCACAATAAATGTTGAGGATGCAGCAGTACATCTTGGTGTCCCAACAAATGGGAAGCCGTTGGTTGAAAAAAACAAGTATAATGCATTTGAGCTTTGCATGCAGTACCTGGGCAAAGTTCCTCCTAAGTCATGTGTGGACGGTCTACGTCTCAGAAGTTCATGGTTGCAGCGAGAATTTATCGTAACAAACGGATATGGTCGCCAAGAACTTGAGTGTGTAGCTTGAACGTAAATGCTGAACCTTATTGGTGGGGTATTGATGCCAGATACACCTGGTAATATGGTTCACACACAATATCTTCAGTTCTTGGCTGATTTTGACACAACTGCTACCTATAGTTGAGGATTTGCAATATTGGCATTCTTGTACCATGAAATGTGCAAGGTCGCAATTATGGATGGTAAGAAGAAGAATTCAGATATGGGTGGATGTTAATTCTTATTGCAGTCGTGAGCATGGTATAGGCTGCCTTATCTAACACCCATTGTGGAAGTACCCATACCGAAGGAGTTTTCGCTTGCTGGAAGGTAACATTGTGATTACAATCTTATATGGCTATTTTATTGATCTAATATTTATCTGAAATGACTTATAAATATAAGTTCAATATCTTTGCAAATTGAAACATAAGTTGAAGAATGCAGGAGTGGTGCACAACACTGTTAGAGATACAACACTAAAAATCCAAACAATTGAGAAAAATCATGTATCATAATATTAGTTTTAAATTAAATTTTTGACTTTTTTATTTTTTTAAAGTAATATGTTTGTTTGTGTATGTATATTAATATTTTTTTTACAATTTATTTGGCAGTCGTACGAGATTGAAGCAATCAAGGCTTGCATACCAAACAGTGTGCTTCAATGTTCATCATTTGGGGTGCAATTTTGCCTTTGATCCATTTTTCTATTGTTGAGTATCATCGTGCTGATAGAGTGTTGCGGCAGTTCAACTTCTATCAACCGATTCCTAGAGCTCCACTTGAACATATTCATACTTTTTGTAGAGGTAGATTTAATGAGAATTGGACTATGAAGCAAGCTGATTCCATTGAACGCTGGGAGGAAAGATGGACGCAGTGGGATGATAATTTCAGTCCAATTCAAGCTAGTGATTTTGAATTTAATATAGAGTACTATTCGTGGTTTTTAGAAAATGGAAAATCATTCATAGTATATCTCGAAGATGCAAATAAATGGCATGAAGATCCGCGGTGTTCAAGACACATACACTTCTCATCCCAGTTTGGTCAAAGCTCTCAAGAACCAACAGACGAACCAAACTTGGATTGTTCTACGGGTTAGTATTCTTCGTGGTCTCCGATGCAATCTCAATCCCCCCTGATACATGTAAGCACTAATCATTGGGAATAACCAATACAGGTATCCACCATTTGGTAATGTTCCATAACAATCACCAATCAATTTTCTAATTGGTAGCATCTCATCTTCTCAGCCTGCTTACAACGATGATGGAGGATACATACCACAATTTCAGTATCCTCAAACATCCGTATATAGGGAAGGTATGGGTGTTGGTAGTATGACATCTCTGTTGTCGACTACCACTATTAGCAGCTCGTCATTTCATCTAGAAGATATGTATAGTACACCACCTTCTATGCAAACGATGGATGACCAATTTGCCAACGATGAGCAGACTCCGGATCAACCACAAAGAATGGTTCGAGCCCCTAGGCAGTACGATCAAACATCATTCTTCTACCAGCAAGAATTACCGAGGAGAAATAGGAAATAGGGTTTATTTATTTATTTGTAATATATTTCTATTTTTGCAACTCAATTCACTTCAAATTGCAGTTTATTTTTCCAATTCTAATTCTAATTTATATTTTCAATTCATCAAAGTAAAATTCAAATTCAAATTTAAAAAGTTTAAAAAATTAAAAAAGTTCAAAAATGAATTATTCTCAAAGAAAATGTCAAATAGATAAAAAAAAGCGAACCCACGGTCAAATTAAAAAAAATTAATTCATTTCATTCAATGAATATTTGTTTCGATTTTGAATATTTGTGGTAATTGGGTATTTCATGTTATAACACGTATTTGGTTTCAATTTCATTTCGATATTTAAGTTCTTTTGTTAACATTATGTAAAGTTGCCTATAATTTCATTATTTCGAATGTAAACATACTTTATCTACTCTGATTTGATTATTTTGAAACTGTTTTGAGATTATTTAAGTTCGTTATTCCGAATATTTGTTTCGATTATTTTTTAATATCTTGGTTCATATTTAAGTTCGTTCTTTAATTTCGGTATTCAAATTCAAATTCAAATTCCAACTCAAAATTTACATTTACACAAAATCTAGGTTGATGGTCTGGCACGATAGTTGGAAAGATTGGATTTGTTCGGACACTTGTATCTTGTATGACCCAATTCTAATTCTAATTAAAATGGTTAACTCAAACCAAAAAAATTTACTACTTTACTTTATTATTTTAATTTTAAAAAGTTTTAACATTAAAATTTACAATTAAAATTAAAAATTGGTTCTCAATTTTAAAAAGACAAAAACGGAAAGAATGAATGAATGAATCGAAAGAAAAATTGAATATTAATTAATTAATAGTAAATAACGGGGAAAAATAAATGGTTAAATTTGGTTTGAATATTAACCGTAAAAAATAATTAATTTTGGTTTGAGTATTAACTGTAAAAAAGGAAGGTTAATTTTGGTTCGAATATTAACTGTAAAAAATGGTTTATTTTGGTTGGAATATTAACTGTAAATTTTTTGGACACTTGTTTTTTGTTAATATTTTGGTTCGATATTTAAGTTCGTTCTTTAATTTCGGTATTCAAATTCCAACTCAAAATGCAAACATGAACGAGAAAAAATGTATTTACATTACCATAAAATGTACATTAACACAAAATTTAGGTTGATGGTCCGACACGATAGTTGGAAAGATTAGATTTGTTCGAACACTTGTTTCTTGAATGACTCGGTCCCTACAAATACTATCATGATTAACTTGAACTCCCCATCTCTATCATTCGGATCATCCATATTCGTATGAATACGAGTAGACGCCGGTCGACCATTCAGCTTTCTACGAAGATCTGGATTTGGTAATCATTCTTCGTATATTGGCTCTACCAGCCAATAGTCTTGGTTCGAGATTGTGTTGAACCAAATTTTGTATATATTTTCCATATTCTCCAGTTTATAACACTCATCTGTAAACCCGTAAGGGTCGAGAAAAAATGCAAACATGCGACGTGTGCGTGAGAGCACGGGTATCTAAATCCTTGGAATGCACCACAATCACACCACCTCTGAAGAAGGTTTACGGTGAACATTCTTTGCTCACCTCGAACCTTAACTTTGACAGAAAATTCAAAACCATGTGGGTCGAATGTTCTGACTCCCATAGAGGTGGCTTGCGCTTGAAGTTCGATCATTCTATCTTGCAGGGTTTGAGACCAATTTTATCCGTTGTTTATCTGGGCGTTAACTTTCTACCCTTTGTCGGGCCACACTTACCCAATCTGAAGTAAGTCTCCCACACAATACTTGCAACTGGGAGATGACGTGTTCCTTTAAGCACTGAGTTTATAGCCTCTGCAAGGTTAGTTGTTATATGGCCATAACGCCAACCTTCATCATAGGCTTGTGACCATCTTTCCCTGGGTATGTCATTTGCAAAATTAAATACATTCCGACCGTGCCGCTTCAAACTGTTTATCATCATGTCGAATTTTGGCTAAACTAGTTCATACCCTATTTTAAAAAAATAAGTTAAATAAGTCAACATGATCAGCTCAAAAAATTACTAATTTTTATGAACAACGAATAACAACTTACCCGCGACTAAAATCTCTTTTCGGATCTGATTGTTTTTGAAATGCTTCTTCGCATTTGCCGCAATATGTCGTACATAATAGGCTGGATATGCATGTGGAGGCTTCCATAAACTCTCATCTCTGTCAATTATTGATAAGAGCGCAATCCTCTATCAGAAATCATGCAAATCCCATCTTCTTTTAGTACATGGTTACGTAGATGCTTTAAAAAGAATTCATATCCATCAGCGTCTTCCTTTTCAACTATGGCAAAGGCAATTAGGAATATATTACTGTCTCCATCTTGTGCAACAACCACGAGTAATATATGACCGTACTTCCCATATAGCCAGGTACCATCCACTTGAATCATGCGTTTGCAGAATGAGAACCCTTCAATGTACGCATTAAACGCCCAAAATAACTTACTAAATTTTCTTTTACCAATAATAAAATTTGCCTTGTAAGTTGAACGCCGGTTTTGTTTCGTATTCTACCATGGTTATCGGGATCATTATTTACATTGCTCGTAAAAGAGCTAATAGCTCATTAAACGATTTATCCCAATCACCACACAGTTGCGCCATCGCCTTTTGCTTTGCCATCCACGCCTTGTAGTAAGATGGAATATATCCAAGATGAGTCTGAATGGATACTACTAACACTGCAATCGAAATTCTTGGTTCTTGTTCAACCAATGACCTAGTGTAAGCACATATTAGATCAGGTTCTAAATTAATGTGGTCATGTGATAAAGCCATACTGGAATAGGCGCGTTGCTCAATGAACCGTGACACCTCCCATATTTGACTTATCTTCTTGTATGAAATTCTTACCCACCAAGGATATTTGTTCTTCCAATAAAGACACCTTACACGATAGGTAATTTTATTAGACTTAACAACAGAAAATGACGTATGGCGTTTGATGTAGTGCTCCTGAACAACCAGCTTGGCAGTTTCTTTTGTTTTGAATTCAGCCTTCAGTACCAATTCTCCAAAGTTCGAAGATGATGAAGAACCAAATACGTGGGCTTGATGTTCCTGATCTCGCATTGTAGTATAGTCCACCTCATGCATAAGGGCTGCTGGAGGTTCATAGGCTAGATAAATAGGTTTCGGTTGCTGAGGCTCTGGTTCAACATAACCCCAAATTGGCTGCTCATTTCCCAACCCGAGCCTAGCAACAGCCGTGGTCCAAACATCATCTTCAATATTTATACCATTACCCTGAGACGCATATGTCATAATAGCATCAACATCATCAGCATCGAGTAAGTGCATGCCATCATCTTCTGTAATAGGCACAATATTTTCTTCATCCTCACTAAAATCATCAAGTGATTCGCCCCAACGACCAATTGTGGGTTCAGTATCACAATATATTGATGAACTCATTCTCTATAAATATTCAAAAAAAAGAGCAAAGATTAAAATTTGGTTTTCTTATTAAAATTTTAAAAATAATAAGCGGCAAACGAATTACAATTCTGAAAATATAAAACTTACCGGATTCGATGAGAAACAGTGTAAATGTGCTCTAAAGCCTTCAACAATAAAAAAGTAATTATCATTCAAATATATCTTCAAACACACACACAAAATCTACAAACCCTTTATAATCGAATTAAAACAACAACAGATTAATTAAAATAAATAAATTACTTACTTACTTCTGAGAAACCGAGAAGATCTACAGAAAAATACACTTCAACAATCTTCACCGTCTTCGAATATATCTTCAAAAACTATCTCCCAAATTTTCAATTCAAACTCTCTCAAATACACTATAATTCAAACTCTCTCAAATTTTTCTCTTCTCAACACTCGTAATCTTCTTCTTTATACACTCCTATATATGCTATACAAATATGTAAAAAAATTTAAGGGATGAGTGACCAGCTTTCACGTAAAAGCTGGTCTGTGCATGCATGCATGCATGCAGCTGACACCAACAGGACCTCGCCACCTCCAAACGGCGTGGTCCAACTCTGACCGGCTCAGTCAAGGCTGGCTGCACGGCAGTGGCTCGGTGCAGGCCTGGCCAGCTGAGCCAAACGGCTTTTTCTCTGCACCTCGCCACCTCCACATGGCGAGGTCCAAGCACGCCAAGAGCACATGGCGAGGTTCAGCTTTGCACTGTAATTTTTGGCCTAGATTCCAAAATTCGGTAGAACAACCCCATACCCTAAATAAAATTTCAAACTGGATTATTCTCCCAATTTTGCCGCAAGGTAGAATTTGCCAATTTGGGATTTAATTTGCTGGAACCCTTTGCTCGTCAAGGCTGAGATCTATTTCACATGACCAAATTGATATAATAAGTAAATAACATGGATCAAATGCATAATTTTACAATTTTTCATTAATTGTCACGTTACCCTTCCGTTAGTTTTTTAAAGGCGGTGGTCAAAATATGACCAATTTAAAAATTTGGTGGTTTAATTGACGAATTACCTAATTCGTGGTCAAAATAAATACGCCCAAATAATTCAAAGGTCACCTGAATAGTTTACCCTATTTAATATACCAACAAATATCGGAAGAGACAACAACCTTTTTCATCCGCTAAGTGAATTCGTCTCTACTTAACGGTAGATATTTTTAAAAATATATCACCCTAAAATTAAATGATAATAATAAATTATATAAATATAATAAAATATAAAATATAACATAACGTGACGTGACGTAAAAATAATTAATCTTTTATAAGAACTTTATCTATAATATAATATAATAATGAGATATGTAAGATTGGTAGAGTTTTTTAATTCTATGAGTGAAATTAAAAAATTGTCGTATATTTCATCTAAAGGATTTGTAATTATTTTCAAATTCCGTTTGTAAGATTAAAAAACTTTCATGTCAGTGTACTAAATAATGAGGGACAACTACATATTTAATACTTTATTTATGTATGTGTTTTTATTTTAGTAATTCAGTTTTTTTGGTAAAATGATATCTTACATTTCGTTTCAAAATTAAAACTCTTGGAGTACTTTTTATAATGATTATTTTCAGACATATTAATCGATATAAAATCCAATGTTTGGCAGAGTTATTGTGAAAAGAAAAGCATGCATTGAACCACCGAGCCAACCAACCTTACTTAATACATTTTCACGATTTAGTATATTTCAGTAGGGCTATTCATTGTCGGGTACCCGTTTCATCCAGATACCTCCTTTGTCTGACCGTATCTCGGCTCGTTTCATCCGAATACTCGCTATTTGGGTATTTCGGGTAACGAGTATTCAGTTCATATTTTTTTTAAATTTAAAATATTATATTGTAAACATATAAAATTTAAAAGTTCATAATACACAAACCAAACACAAAAATTAATGATTTGAAGTTAGCTTTAAGATCAAATATTTGGATATATATATATATATATATATATTAAAGTTTATCACCAAAAAGACATTAAAAATATCAATCTCGTTTTTTTCTTTTGTATCCCGGTATGAGAATGTAATACATTTATATATAATAAAAAAATATTTGAAAATTTTAAAACTTTAAAGTGCATAATACAAACATAGAAATAATTTAGATATTTAAATTTAATTTTAGGTAAAAATATTAAAGAACATAAAATAAAAATATAATTTAAAACTAAAAAATAAATATATTAATACTGTCAGGTCGGATCGGGTACCTGGTTACCAAAAAATCGGCGCAAATACCCGGGGAAAATCTCAGGTCGAGTGTTTTTTTAAAAGAATTGCCCTTTTTTAGGTTTGAGTCATCAGGTCGGGTTAACCATGTCGGGTATTTTTGAACACCCATGTATTTAAGTTATACAATATTCATACTAAAAATTAAAAAGGCTTCCACAAAGAATCAAACCTGAAACTTTCTACCCAAATATAAAATACTAAACCACAAAGCTAACCAAGATTTCATTTATATCTCACCAACCATTTTATTTACTTTATTTATTGTTAAATTAAACACCATACTAAAGTTATTTCCTCTCTTTATTTGAGAATAAAATTAAATATTTATATTTTCATAAAATTAACATCAAAATATTATAAAAATTAAATTTATGAAAAGTATTAAATAAATATAAACTCTTAGTTAGATCAATGGTTTTTTTAATTATATTTTCATAAAATTAATATTAAATTATTATAAAAATTAATTTCATAATATTTATTTATAATAAAATATAAATTTTGAATTATTTAAAATCATTTTGGATTCAAATTATTTTGTCTACGAGTAATGATAGGTTGGAATAAGTGTTTAAAGAGTATATTGTATATTAACTGAAATAGTTAATAATGTTAATTATTTAGACCGATTAATGATATCATAAAAATTTAAGATCAAATTATATTAAATCCAAGTATAAGTTTTTTTAAATAGAATTCGAGTATAAAAATTTAAACTTAAAATTAGTCAGGATAAAAATAGAACAAAATTATAATTTAACCGAAAAATGTTTTTTTATAACTAGGACGAATCTACAACATAAGACGTTTCATTTTTTATAAAAATATTATAATCAAGCTTTCATTTACTTAGACTACGAAATTTAATTTAATTATATTTTATCCTTTAATTTTTATAATTAATTATACTTTACCTTAATCTTGATTTCGACCCGGTTTAATGGTAGGCTATTTTACTGCAACAAGAAATCAATAATTTGTGTTAATCTGGGCGGGGTAGGCCCTCAAATTCTTTTAATCTGTTTTTGGTCCCTATTATTAATGTACAAAAACTTGTACAATTACATTTGGTCCCTGAAAGTTTTTGAATTTAACTTTTAGCCCCCGTAAAGTTTTTAATTTGATTTCAAACCCTTGCATACCTAACACACACACACACATATGGATAGATATTTTGATAGCTACCTAACACCACAGTTTATAATTTTTTATGCTTAACTACAAAATAAGTGCTGAAACTATATATCTCTTTTGCAATAGGTGTCGTAAGTATTTTTTAGTTGAAATATGTGTCTAAACTGAAATAAGTGTCTAAAATATTTTTTGGCACAAATTTTAATAAAAAAATACTTTAAACACTTATTTCAGCCGAAAAATAAAACTTTAGACACATATTTCAGCCAAAAAATATTTTAAACACCTATTATAAAAAAGATGTATAATTTAATTACTTATTTTGTAGTTAGCGCTTTTTTTACTTCAATCCCTAGTCCCTGCCTACCCAACACCCACACACGCACATGTCGAAATCTAACACATTTTGAAAGATTATCTAAAAATATTTAGACAACATTAATGTTTTTTTTGTCTTAGGTCCACTTATGAATTTAAACCCTTTACTCTATGAAACGGAGAACTTGTGAATTTAAACCCTTTACTTTATGAAATGGAGAAATTTCTCCTCCTACTTTAATTTGTTAGACGGGATGGGACCACATATATGGTCCAATTGCTTTTCTAATCTTTTAGTTTTGAAATTAGATAAATTAAGTGTCGGCAACTTCAAAATATTTTGAATTTAATTGTTTTTAGGTTCTTTGTATTGAAACTAGGCGAATGAGGCTTTACTTCCCCATTTTTTTGGCTAGATTGTTTTTTTAGGTTTTTATTAGTTTTGAAACTAAACAAATTAAGCCCTTGACCCTCCGTTGTTTCATTAGATTTCTATCAATTTCAGAAATCAGATATCGTCATAATTTTTAAATTTTAAATTAATGACAGAACAATTGCAATTTAATCCTAGTTTCATCTATGTCTATTAGAATATAATATTCTGTTTTATGGTAACTTAAAAGTTAAAAGTTAGTCCAATCAATAATTTCTAGAGCATGAGTTAAAGCTCTCAGTTGATATATTCCCTTTCCTTTATGTATAAGTTCAAGACTCAAAAGTAAAATTTTTCTTTCTCTTTCTTAATTAGAAATTGTTTTAAAAAATTAGTCAAGTTGACTTGTTCAACTGTTGATTTTTACATCTACATTTTAACAAAAAATGTAATAGTGTTTATCAAATAAATTAACTTCTCGGGCTTCGTAAAGTATGAGTATTGAATTATGATAAATTGAGTTAATCACTACCTTTTTATGCATGCAGAATCCAAAGGATCAAATTCAAACGCCAGAAGTATAAGCCACGCAACGGTGTCTCCACCAGCCGAGAATCACATAATCAAGTTGCTCCGAGTAGAGGTGGCAAATGGGTCATTTGGTTCGGTTTCGGTTCGGGTCAATTCGGTTCGGTTTATTTCAGGTCTGATTACATTCGGTTTAAATTCGGTTCGGGTCTAGTTCGGTTTTAGTTCGGGTCTATGGTGATTTCGGTTCGGGTATCGGGTCAAGACTTTAGTTCGGTTGATTTTTGGTTTGGTTGATTTCGGGTCGGGTCAACATAGGGTTAATAGGAGATCGATCGTTTTAATCGGGTTTTCAGGCCATGTTAGGTTTTTCCACCCTATACATGACTTTATATAGCCTGTATATTTAGCTTTTTAGTGTGTTGTGCGACAATTCAAATCTCATATTTATTTATTTATTTTAATATATTTTTTATTTCGGGTTGCTTTCGGTTTGGGTTGCTTTCGGTTCGGGTGAAATCGGTTCGATTCCATTCGGTTAGGTTGAAAATCGATTTGGGTCCATTTTCGGTTCAACTGAAATTCGGTTCGGTTTGGTTTATTTCAAGTTTCGGATTAAATATGGGTCATCGTGTTCGACTCGGGTCAAGTTTGCCAGGTCTAGCTCCGAGTAATCCTTTACAGCATCCTCGCCATCTCCGGCCAAACATCAGGTCTATTACTCTCAAGGCTCTACTATAAAAAAGGTGGAGCCAGCAACTGGATCCAATCATTAACACAAACGTCGGCTTCTCTCTTCTCCTTCCTTACTACATTTTCCATTATCAGAGATATACGATGACGGCGCTATCTAACAGCGGCGCCGTCCTCGTCAAACTGAGGCTATTATTTCTGGTTTTCGTCTATATATACATTGGACTATTATCTGCAGTAAATTCGTTTTTATATTTCATCGGCTTCGAATACCTTCCGGTAGGGCAACAAGGGTGCCCATCTAGAGCCCACTGCTCAAGGAAGTTACACGTTTTTAATTTTATTCGAATTATACTTGTTTTTAATGATTTAATTTTTTTAATACTTGTTATTAGGGGGCTAATTTTTTCAATATTTGTTAATAGAGATTTATTTTTTAATATTTATTATTAGGGACCTATTCTTAAAATTCAACTTTTTCTAATACTTGTTATCATGGCTCAGTTTTTTTAGAATATTTGTTATTTGGGCATACTCTTAAAATTTAATTTTTTCAATTTTTGTTATTAAGGGCTCAATTTTCAATAATTGTTGTTATGGACCTACTCTTAAAATTAATTTTTTTCGTAACTTGATATTAAGGATAAAGATTTAAATAACAATATGTAACTTGATAAAGATTTAAAATTATTATATGGTTCTGACTTTCTACGTCATCCATTGTTTTATTTATTAAAAAACAGCTAATTAATTTTTTTATTTTTCGTGTCATTTTTTTCAAAAATGAATCTTTACTTTTTTTATCATGTAAATAGGGAGTGGGTGGTTACATAAAAATTAATTAAAAAAATGATATGAAAAACAAAAATTAGTTGGCAACCTAATTACACTGGTTTAACTAACTGACTTAGTTAGCTTAGCAACCTAATTACACTGGTTTAACTAATTATATTCTAACAAATATTCACTCCTATCCACGGATGTTTCCAAATTATATTCTACCTTTAGTTTATGTATTTATAAGTTACTTTCAAAAAATTATACTTTATCCCTTTGAGTTAGAATCATGACTTAATTTTTGCTCAGTCTGAATTTTTTTTAATAAAGTACATATCTATTTTATGATCTGTGTTTGAAATTCGTGACTATCGTTTTTAATATTATTATCTTCAAAGTTTGAAATTTTAATTCTCTCATTAAAAAAATAATACGTCTTGCATTGCACAGAACCTTGTTGGTAGCCAGTCTTAATCTTTGATGGTGTAATAATATTTTAAAGTAAAAGGAAATGACTAATAAGTATTAGCTTTCTTCAAACTAAATTCAAATACTAAAAACAAGATTATACATATTAAAATGCATGAACATTGGCTTTAAGACAAAAGGCTAAATGAGATTCAAACCTCAGAAACTTCACTCCCTTTAGTTTCAGCATTACAATCATCAAGATACTGCTGATATGCATAAGATATGACACCCCAAATAGCCAACACCATTGAAATTCCCTTCACCCCATTCATTTTATCATTGAAAACGATGATCGCGGCAATCGTATTCACCGGCAATCCGACCGCAAAAATGACGTTGGCAAACAGAGCCGACAGTTCAGACACCAACCCCAGACCGGCAAAGATCGAGACCTGCCAACAAACAGCAGTCCAAACCAGTGTCATTACATAGGAAGCTTTCCCCAGTTTATATGAATCCATTTCTGGGTTCAGAAGCTTGTAATCTCCAGAAACGAAGAACCCTATCAGTGTAACAATGGAGGCAAAAAACGACGGGTATATGGTGAGATCCATCACGAGTTTGAGTGAGATTTTGTTGTCGAAAACTCTCCGGAACACGAGCTGTTCAGAAGCGAGCATTAAGGCGTATATGGTGGTGGCGAAAGCGGTGCAGATGAACCCTAATGCGTAGTTTCCATCGGAGACGCCGTGGGGTTTCTCGGAGGTATCGTTCGAGACGACGAGGCACGACGAAACGGTGAGAAGCAAAAGAGAGTTGATGATGGAAGGGGTGAACTTCTGGGAATTGAGGAAATAAGAGAACAAAGCGTTGAAAGCTAGCTGTGATACCGAAATCAAGGTGACGATCGAAACGGGAAGGTATTCGAAGCCGATTGAGAATAGGTAAGCGTTTGCCGCCATTAGTAGTCCGAGGTTTACGTAGACGAACACCAGCGATAGCAGCTTCTGGTGCGGCCGCGGCTTTGTTTCGACGGCGGTGCTGTTTGGAAGCGGCGGCGCCGTTCTGCGGAGGTGTGAAATGTAAAAAGGAATGAGAATCGGGAAACCGGCGAGTTGAGTTAGTGTTTCGACCCATTTGCTGGTTCCGCCTTCTTGATAGTACAGTCTTGTGAGTAATACACCGGATGTTTAGCCGACGACGGCGAAGGTGGCGTAAAGGGCTACTCGGAGCCACTTGAATAGGCGGTTCTCCGCCGGTTGAGACATTGTTGATTGGCTGATTAGTGTGGTGGTCGAATTCGATCCGTTAGGTTCTGCCATATCCTTGCGGTAAAGTTAATAATGAAGACAATTATTTATTGTAGAAGAATGGATAATCATTGTGCGATAGGTTCCATGATATTTTTTAAAGGATATCTTCATGTGCTGGATGCCACCGACACAACATATTATTACTATCTATTTCTTCCGAAAAAAATAAAATGTATCGTTACCAGATAAAATAATAATATGTTATGTAATTTAAATCCCGTATGTTATGTGTTTATTTTGACTCTATTCAAAAAATTTATCTAAATTTTTAACTCATTTTACGAATTAACTTGCAGTAACCTGATTTGAAAACTTGAATATATATTGATGTATTAATTTTAATTTGAACTCAAAAATTATATTCAAATTTAAATCTGATCGAGTTTTATTTAATCATAAAAGTTAACAATTAGAATTAGTCCAATCAAGACTTAATTTGATCCTAACCCAAAATTGACTTGAAATCTTGAACCACCAACTGATTTTTAATTGGTTTGACGTTGTTGCTATCACAACGTAAAAGAGTACATGAATTCAGAGATGCTTAAATGTGTATTAACCTTTAATTCATGGTGAAAATAGTTCTCGGTAGTTTAAATAGTCATTGTATTAAAATAATTAACTTGAACTCGAAATGATTCTTCCCGTAATAATTTGAATTGAAAATTTAATTATCTCAAACTCTATAAATTAACTCAAACTTAAATCTAAGTCGACCTAAAAATTACTAGAATTGTTTAAAACAATAATAATAATAATAATAATAATAATAATAATAATAAGAAGAAGAAGGGGGATGTTGAGCCATGGAACTAACCATTAACGAGGAGTTGTATTTGTTGAGCTTCAACCATGAAAGGATTGTCCCAAAGAGATGATGAGTAAGAATGATAGTGAATGGCATTGTCCACTAATTTATAGATAAGGGACATAGTTTTGATGATGATGATAACTGTTTAGACTGTCCACTGTCAATGGAAGGGAATGGTTTCATTGGTCTCATTATTCCATATTCTTTAATGAACAAAAATCATATCCCTTTTCGTGCTCCTTTTTAAAAAAATTAAATTTTAAGTCATAACTTTAAATTTTAAATTTTAAACTCTAAAAAAATACACTTTTACTTTTAATTTCCTAAACCTTAATCTTATATCTTAATCATAAATTCTGGACCTATTTTTTTTAGTGTGAGACACTAAAAGGGATGGATGGGACAGGTGATTTCCATTTGTTTTTATGTATAGCAATTTAATGTTTTTCTACCGACAAAATTTAAGATTTTTGGTATTAGATAATTATATTAAAGTTTAATTATATTTATACTCATATCATATTAAATCAAATCTTTAAATATAAACATGTTATCCCAACACTTTTATCCACAAATTTCTTATCCTTATTCTTGAAAGTTGTCCATTTTCTATATAGTTTGAAACAAGTATAGAATATGTGTGTATCAAATACTTGACCAAGATAAGCATGGGGTTTGAATAATCAATTCTCACTTTTATCTGCTTGTGGACAAAATTTTATTTATTTATTTATTTAGTTAATTGCCACACACATCCCTCAATTATAATTTTCATTTTAAATTGGTCTTTAAACTTTTAAATGATAAATTTCATCCCTAAAATATGATCCTCATTCTAAATGGATCTCCAAACTTGTGAACATTTCAATCTCATCCCAAGCTATGACTCGCATTCTAAATTGATCCCCTAACTTTTCAACATTTTAATTTTGTCCCCAAATTATCAATATATATCTCATGTTAATAAAATCATTATAAAAATTAAATTTTCATGTAAACACTGATGTGTATTATGTAATAATATGATGCGACAATGGTTCGAACCAACTAACACACACCTAATTGTCAGGCGTTGTGTTTGTTTTGTATCTATGTGATCATGATGTACTCTTTTTCTCCAATTAGGCTTAGGAAGGTTTTTGATGAGGCCTATGACCATGTTATAGTGTGTATGATTTGTTAAATAAAATCATACTACTTGCTGATAAAAAAAATTAATAATATGATGTGACATAAATGATAATTTGAGGAGAAAATTGAAACATTCAAAAGTTTAAGACTAAGTTAAAATAAATGTTATAGTTTAGGGATGAAAGTGAAACAATCAAAACTTTAAAGATTAATTTAAAATAAAATTCATAATTTAAAGATAAAATTAAAACATTTAAAAATTTAGTAACTAATTCAACATCATGAGAGGATCTGAAATTATATTCAAGACTTCAAATTGGTTTATGAAAAAAAATAACTATATAAATATCATATTTTATTAGCATATTATTTATACATATAGGCGACGACGTTTTACTTTTTTTATGTTATCACTTTTCTACGATAGTTCTAATCAAAATTTTATATCCTTTCGATAATAATTGTTGAAAAGGTATTTTCAAAAGCAACTTCCAAGATGTGAGTGCACTATTAACTTTTTATGAATTTTTTATTTTTTACTCAACGATAAAACTTTATTTTTTTTAAGATCGGCGAATTAAATAATATATATTTCCCAATTTTTGTCTCTTTTTGTTCTTATGATCGAACCTCTTTTATCATAATAGTTCGGTTCTTATTATTATTAATGATACCAGTCGGATCTTAGATGTAAAAACAGAATGGGGTATAATCTCTTTTTTCATCGAAAGAGATGATATTGTCGCAAATTTAATGCATAACATAAGGAGTTAACTAAATTTGTCCGATGCAGAGGCAATTAAGAAAGTCGCATAAATAAATATATAATATATAGAAAAGTGGGTTAATCCAACCAATCATGCTTGCGCAATAGAAAGAGCCACTGGTTTATCTCTCCATCGAATCAAGTTAGCTAAAAATGTGCGTTCATAAGCCCATATTAAAGTTTCAATCAATTTTTGCCAATATCCGCGCTAGAAAATTAAGAACATAAATATGGTAGCCCAAACAAGATGTCTAAGTAAGAACATCCGGTTCTAGACCGGTAAACTATTCATACCAAGTTGGTTATACCCATTGATAAGTTGTAAAGAGTTTAACCATAGATAATCTCTTAACCAACTCATCAAAATAGTAACACTATGAATGAACCAATATCGAATACTGATAATAATATCAACAAAAGAATGTTCTCATGTGCTTCCACTGAGCTCTACATATTCTTATAAGGGATCGATTCCATAAAAGATGAGATTAATAAGCGGAAATTCACTGGAACTAAATTTTTGTGAGATCATTAATATTGTACCAAATGTATTTTTATAGTATACTGAATCAGTATAGTTATCCTCTTCTGATACAGCAACGCAATTTCAAACAATATATTACTAAATATTCATGTTTTTGAAAATTAAATTATATTTATAAACTAAAAAAAGGAAACATGTGTGCAATTCTGAAAAAATTATTACATGGTCTCGGCCCACCACGTCATCCATAGTCCCTCCCACTAAAAATCATTCATATAATTTATATATTTTTCATGCCATTTTTTCTAAAGATGAATCTTCACCTTTTTAAGCCATGTGAATAGGGAGTGAGTAGTTACATAGAAGTTGATTATGAATAGATTAGTGACATGAAAAAAAATGTGGCTTATTTTTAGTAGATAGGAACTATAAATAACATGATAGGCCGGAACCATATAATAATTTCTCGTAATTCTGTCATATATTCATTTATTTGAAATAATATGCTCATCGAAAAAAAATTGAGGTAATTTGTATAATAAGTGAACTATCTTTTTGCAATACTAATTACTAAATATTTCTCAACACTCATCTTAAAATTTATTAAGATAAAATAAAAATGATTCATAAACATCTAATGTCATTCATCAAAATTATATTTAAAAATAAAACATAATCATATACAGATATACTTTAATGTTATAATTAAAAAAATTTAGTACACTCATCAAAATTAAATGGACTAATTTAATATTTAAGTTTATTTATTTATTTAATTTGATTGTCATATAGAAATGAAAATCATATTTTGACTTATTTTTAATATATATATATATATATATATTCGAGGTTAAATTGTTAGAATTATTCACTTTCACATAAAATTTCTTAATTCTATGTCTTGTAATTGTTTTTATGTTTTGAATGAATAAAATAATAAACTTAAAATCTTAGATTAAATTGCATTAAATTTTATATTTATTACAAATTTTAAATTTTTATAAATATTAAAATATTTATAATTTAAATATTTTTTTAATTCTTTTTAAAAATTAAATAAAAAATAAATAAAGTTCCTCCAATTAAATACTGTCAGCAAAAACAACACAATTACTGTGATTAACCGTTACGACAATGAACTTAATTGATTGATCCATAAATTAAAGTGACGCTCCACTTAATTTTTTAGTACCAATATATTTATAGGAGCCAAAAAGTCATTTAAACCTAATGTTTTTACGGACTATGAACATCTTTAATTACATTAATTTTTGAAATTACAACTGCAATGCAATCAACGCATTTGTATAACTATAATTAGAATTAGTTTATATAGTACAAAATTAAATCTACAACTAATACATCCATTTTACACATCATAATCAATGATTATAATGCAAAGTCGAACAAACTGATAATCGAAATATTATATTCAAACTTAAATTAAAAATAAGAATAAAACCCGAAATAAGAACTCACACATGCATAGTTTTACGTATGTTGCGAACAAGGTTATAAACATTAGCCTAAGTGTGGATTTCATTCTTTTAATTTATAAATATTGAGAAATGATCTTGAATAAACATTAATTCGGTTGATATTGTTATTATTACATTATTCAAAAAGTTTTGAGTTCGAATATGTTTAAACATAATCATCTATAATTTACGAAGTTAAGTGATTGTGGATCAAAATGTCCACAAATTAAGGTAGAGCGACTAATTACCATGTTTATATATTTGGGCTCAATACCCATTAGTTGAATCAGAATGGGCTTAAATTTTGTGTTTTTTTTTTTTCATTTCATTTTCTTTCCCACAGTTAATAATTACCTCTTAAAATTAACAGTTTCCTTTCCCAGCATTTTCCCTACATTTTCTCCTTAAATAAAGCTGAAGCATCGTCTGATCCTGAGGTAATCTTTTATATGTTTATTTATTTGTTTTTAATTGTTTCCTACTTTAATCTGCAATACCCTGAATTTATTTTCCCCAAATGTCAAATTCAAAGAGTAAGTTGAACATGAAACTGTTACTAAAAGTTCATTAAAATCGTTTAGGAAAATTTATATGAGGTCGATCAAGTTATAGATTGTTGAATCAGATGGTGGGTAAATTCTATTTTTTAATTTTTCTTTTGAAAAATGAATTGCATTTTTGCTTAATAAATGGGTGATAAATCTTGTTCTAGCTTGCTTTGATCGTTAAGAACAAGCTTCTGGTATCTAATTTCAGCTGTTTCTTATGTTGAATTTTCCAGATTTCTTAAAGCAATCAATGTATAGTTGTTTTGGAATCTAGATGGTGTGTTAGTATGTTATAGGTTGTGCATCGATCTTTGCCGAGCTTATTTATTGAGGGTTTGAATGCTGGTTCTTTCTTTCTTTCGGTTGTGTTATACATAGAACTGGTCATGGGTGTGAACAAGGATCGGTCGGTTTCTGAAGAGAATAAAATGAAAATGCCCGAAAGACGTAGGCATGTTCCGAGTAGAGATGTCATGCCTGGGAGTGATCTTTGGAAAGATGGGCTGATTTGTGCTTTTGAGTTTGTTCGAGGCAATAAGAAACCGATGAGCTCGAGATATGGTTATAGGGTCCAAGGAAAACAATCGGATGATGAAAGTTCGAAAGAGCAGATGGCAGCTGATTCTCAAGGATTGGATGGACAGAAATTAATGGAGTCCTCTTTCGGTTTAGAGTCAAGGGATCGTGTACCTGCTTCTTTTGATGAAAACAACACTGGACGTAGCCATCAATCAGACCAGAATCATGCTGCCGAAAGATTTGATGGAAGTTGTTGGGTACCCATCGGGTGGGAAAGGATTTCAGATCTTGTGAAAAATGTGCAAGTCAATGGAGTCTGGGATTCACAACAGTTTGAATGGATAGATATTGAAGACGGTTTAACTGTCGCAGATTTAGCAGCACCGTATTGGGAGCGGCCAGCTGGGCCGATATGGTGGTGCCATTTGGCTTCTGTTCACCCCAACGCCGAGGCCTTTCTCAACAATGCTCAATGGTTACATCCTGCTGTCAGCCTAGCTTTGAGAGACGAAAGCAAACTGATTAGTGAGCGGATGAAACACCTTCTGTATGAGGTAATAGTCTCCGACATTCTGTAAGTTAGGTTATTTCATCCACTAAATCTTATTTTAACAAGTTGTAAGTTAAATCGATATACGTACTATTTGATTCTCTCAAGTCTCAACTAAATTCTGATGGACTATTAACTTCTGTACTATTTGGTTCTGTCAAGTCTCGTTTAAATGGTGATAGAATATTAAGTTGTAGCATTTCGAGAAAAATGTATGAAGAGAGTGAATATTAGCATATATATACTTTGCTAATTTCTTTTAATGGCTGTTTCATACCGATATCCCTCTTGATATATGTTAAAACATGATAATTAGTATACAGGATATCAGATATGACCACCCTAGTGGCTCCTTTGTGGTCTTTGGTTTGTTGGATGATTGATCACGAATTTTATAATTTATAAAGGTCCCGGTTAGGGTGGCTGGAGGGCTGTTATTTGAGCTATTGGGACAATCAGCTGGAGATCCATATGTCGAGGAAGATGACATCCCCGTTGTACTCCGTTCATGGCAAGCTCAAAACTTCCTCCTAACTGTACTGCACATAAAAGGGAACGTATCCGGTGTAAATGTTCTTGGAATAACAGAAGTTCAGGTTGTTTGTTCCCGACATACCCTAATTGACTCCATTGTGACAAAGTTGCTTTTCATATAACACCCAGACAAGCTAGCAGTTTCCCGTGATTAAAAATCGTTGCATACCTTTTGGTCAGGAGCTTCTTTCTGCTGGAGGATATAATGTGCCCAGAACAGTTCATGACGTCATTGCATATCTAGCTAGCCGCCTTACACGGTGGGATGACAGGTACTTACTAATTACCGGGGTTAATTTTCGGATTAACTCCGATATCAAGGCTTCCCTCCTTTTAATGTGAATGGATGTGATTTCATCAGTTGTCCGACGCAGACATATCAAGTGCATGCCTGTCACGGTCTGTTTTGGATTTAAGTGATGTTTTTTTTTTTGTTTTTCTGACCTACATATTGTTTGTTTGTTCGAACAAATGGATAAAACACATATTGATACCCATTTTGCACCTTTAGCATTGTTAAGTAGCAGCCGAGCATTCCAAATGTTTCTCTTCATTGAAACCATATATATTTCCTCTTTGTATAATAGTTATATTGATTGAAATTTTAGTAAGTCTTGCATGAAGAAAACTTTTGTTTCATCAGTTCAAACGTCATTGGAACTATAAGCATAATGCTTGCATTTCAGTATGCAATTTATGGTTTATCTTTAACGATTTGAATTCTTAAGGTTGTTTCGTAAATCCATCTTCGGGGAAGCAGATGAGATCGAATTGAAGTTTATGAACAGGTTCTTTACTTTTAAAATCATAGAAAACTCTCTTAACAAGGATTTTCTGATATTTTTCTTGCATAGGTAAATTTAGTGAAAATAGTTTTATGCATGTAGGAGAAACCAGGAGGACATGAATCTTTTTGCCATTATTTTGAACCAAGAAATCCAAAGATTGTCAAGACAGGTATGCTATATTCCTTCACTCGGTCACAATCCGTCTTCATAATTGAAAAATGATTATTAGTATATGTGGTGGAGTTTGATGACCAATTATTATTCGTAATCTATTTTACTCGGACTCTAGTGTTAGTGTCGAATATAGGTATCTGTCGAACATAGACACATTCGGTTTCTCTTAAGATTTTTCTATTGAAGGGTGATATTCTCATTCATATGTCTAAATATATATCGGACATGGATACTTTAAAAAATGAAGAGCATGAGCAACACAGAGTACAATTGCTTGCTAATGTACAAATATGGATCTAAAGTGGTTAGTTGAAAATACAACTGCTCTGAACTACTTTCAGGATAAGGCGTAGTTGCTCGAACTTATTCTGATATGGAAGTTGCACTTTCTTAATAGTTTGCCAGATTTTCATGTGCACTGTTCTGGTCAGCTATGTAGTGCCATGTGTATATATTATGTATAATTATATTTGCTCGGAAATGCAAACCTCGAAAGATAAATTCTTTCTAGTCATTTAACCCATAAATCCGTATCTTTTTCTTGCGAAATGGCTATAACTTGGAAAGTTTACAATAAACATGAGCATCTAGAAGTCTTATGTAGTTTCTGCAGTACATGTCAATGAATTTTGTTTTCCCCATTTCAGGTTATCAGAGTGAAGTGGTCACTCCATGCAAGAGAAGAGATCGTTTTCGAGCTTATGCAACATTTGAGGGGGAATGCTGCAAGAAGCTTGCTGGAAGGAATACGAAAGAGCACAAGACAAATGATTGAAGAGCAAGAAGCGGTCCGTGACCGTTTGTTTACGATTCAAGATGTTATGCAAAGCACCGTACGTGCATGGTTGCAGGTTTGTATAAAACAAAACAGAACAAATTTCATCGATTTCCGAGCCCATCATATTGTTCCAGAATAATTTGACAACTATCTTTGCCTAATACTGATTACACTAATGCAGGATAGAAGCCTTAGAGTAACTCATAATTTAGCTGTTATTGGTGGTTGTGGCCTTGTTCTTTCCATCATTACTGGGCTGTTTGGAATCAATGTTGATGGGATCCCCGGATCAGAGGATGCACCATATGCATTTGGTTTGTTTACAGTCATCCTCGTCGCCTTAGGAGTTGTATTAATCGTGATCGGCATGATTTATCTCGGATTAAGAGAGCCTGTAAATGAAGAGAAGGTCCAAGTTAGGAAGCTAGAGTTAAATCAGCTGGTTAAAATGTTTGAACATGAAGCAGAAGCTCATGCCCAGGTTCGTAAAAGTACTCATCGGAATAACTTGACTCCAACCACTGGAGATGGCTACCTTAACGAGGTTGATTATGTACTCATCCAATAGCGCAATGTGACTGCTCATGTATTATAATATGTATCATTTGTTAGCTTCAAAACAACAGTGCTAGCAATTAATTACCGAAAGTTGAGTCAAAAGACGATCAATTTTGTACTCGTAACACAGATGAACTGATAAAATACACAAATTAGTTACAATTACAATCATTTCTATTCCTGATTCAAGACGCTTTATTTTTTGTATGCAATGAGGTGAGGAAAAAATGAGATTATTTTTACCATTATGTAGGGTCAGCAACAAAAATAGTATCAAGTATGCAACCTTAACATCCAGAATATATTCAGTTCTATTGCACTCAAAACAACATAAAGTACAGTATCATTACAAAAAGATATGTCGTCGAGCTTCTCTTGTTACTGGAGGAGAGATCTCGTAAGATGTTCGCGTGCGGTAGCCAATGCTTGGGTTATTGTCTGTAGCAATGGTAGCGACGTTTTTAAGATTTGAAGATGTCGATTTTTTTAAAAACGCACTTTTAAAATAAAATTGGGAGTAGCTATCGGTCACTCAAAACCAGAGATTTTTAGATTCGAGAGTCGATTTTACGTGTTGGGAAGAATTAGCACCCCACAAAGTCAAGATTGGTACCAAAAGTTTTACCGCTTATTTAATATGAGAAATTGCGAATTTAAAGTGACAAATTAAATTGAAATGTAGTTATACAGACGAGTATATTTTAAGGGTCCAATATTCAAAAATGAACGCTAAACTACCATAACTCCGTTTGTTCCCAAATAAAAAGACACTGCATAACAAATAATATTCCGAATGCTAAAGATTGACAACATGACAATTTAAATAAGCATGCATGGCAACATAAAAAGATAAGGTCATGAACTTTACATATCACATATATTATATATTTTAAACCATATATTATATTTCATATAAAAACTCATATTATATATCATAAGAACCTTATATTTAAAAAAAATATTATAGAGCTATATATGAAACGAAATCATATACTATATATTATAAGATAAAAAGGTTAGAATATATATTATATATAAAATATATCATACTTTATATTATATGTATTATACCATATACACCATACATTTTATTTTGTATATATAAAAATAACATATATTACGTTTATTATAATACCACATATTATATATCCCATTTATTATATATTTTAGAAATATATATCATATATACTTATAAAAAAAACTACATAAAAAAACTTATATAATATGCATTATATTAAAAGAAACTTATATTATATGTTAATAAGCTATATATTATATATTATATCAAACCGCATATTATATACTTAAAACCATATATGATAGTATATATTAAAACCATACATTGTATATATATTAAGATCACAAATCATATTATAAACATAAGTAAATCAACATACCCATCCATATATTGAATATATAAAAAACTATGTATAATATAAACACATACAACACGTTAACATAGTCCATAATATGTATACCAACATGTGATTTGGGTTGAGAAAATACCAAGCCCAGCAGAACTGGGCTGAGGGTAGTTGCTGGGGCCGATACCCGTCCTGATCCGGGGCGGCCCGAAGGTGAACCGATTCGTCCGGTTTTAGCCAAGTAAGGGGTTAACCCTTTTATTTTCAATCAATTTCTTCTTCAACAAAAAAAAAAAAAAAGAGAAGGATGCTCTGAAAACCTAACAGTGCCGCATCCTCTTTGCCACCGTTGAGTCGCTGTCTGGCGTCGGTTCGGCGCGTCACCACTACCGGCGTGAAGCTCGTCCTCTCCTCTTCCTTTCTATCGGTTTGGATCTCACAGAAAATGGCCACAAATGCTCTAAATCGGGACCGAACTCGAGCGGCTTTGAAGGTACGATTCGCCGCCGTCCACCTTTGGATCGCGACGGAACCGGGATATGTTGTTCCCCACGTCAAGAGGAGCTAGCCCACTGTAGGGATCCGCCGTTGGAGCCTCTGGTTGCCGGAAACTGCCAAAAGCCGAAAGGGGGGAAGCCTTTGAGCGCTTCGACTTCTTCACCGCCGATCCACCCGCTCCGCCGTTGGATCGAGCCAAAACCGAAGTATGTTGTTCCTCTCCTCACGGAGCCTCATCTCACCGTTCAGATCTTCCGTTGGAGGTCCCGATCGCTGGAAACTGCCATGGCCAAATGGTGAGCTCTCTTTTCTTTTTCCTATTTTTTAGATTCAATTTAAAAATATAGAACCAAGAAAAATGTTCTTTGATTCTGAAATCTCTTTTTTTATTGATCTCTCCTTCCAAAAAGAAGTCCCTCAATGGTTGCCTTTACATCCCTTTTAATCTAGACTTTTGTTTACATGAACAAGAAAAATTAATGGCCAATGTAGATGATGATAACACTCTGATAACTTGTTTGCCTTTGCCTGAAAATTTCTGAGTTTTGTCTTTTTGCTATTTTTTATTGTCTTTTTTGTTTCCTTGCACGCATGGATAATTGGTGGAGGGAGAGAGCCGGTGGCCATACAGTGGCAACGGGATTTTCGGCTGTGATGCCACGTAGACGGAAGAGGCACACAGTGCAGGCGCGTGTTCCACACGCGCGCGTGGAAGGTGAACGGTGGGCGAGTGGGAAACTGATCGGCCGCGCGTGTGCTCTACGCGGCATCTGGATGGTCTTCGTGTTTCCATCTAGGCCGCTGGATCAAGTTTGATCCAATAGCCAGGATGTGACTACATTGGCATCAGATCATCAAATTAGGTTTTTTAACTATCTTGGGCTTTATTGGGCCAGATATGTAATAATATTTTTGGGTTTTTGAAATATAAATGGACATAAATTTAATAAAGTTGGGCTTTATTTATTTGATATATTTTTATATATGGACTGACATAATTGGAATATAGATGGGCTTGTATTTATATTATTTAATAATAATAATAATAGAAATAATAATAATAATAATTAAAATAATAATAATATAACATACATATATAATATGCATACTCACATATATAAACAAACACTTAAACATTAGTACATATTACATATACATATTATATACTTAATAGCATAATAATACATGCAATATACACATGCACATATAAACCTAAAGACATATTTGTCTTAATAGATAATAAATAAACACATATTAATGACATGTAATAACGCATATTAATAGTAACATATATATATATATATTTCTTTTGGGTTTTAACACAACCACATACTCATATATATAGTTAATAATTAAACAACAACCCATATAAGCACATTACTGCAAAAACAAAAGTGAAAATAAAAAAGAGTTTACCCCGGACAAAATTAATGATTACAGATACATCTCTTTACTTATCCTTATGGAACAAGAATAAAACAAAGACCATAAGCACTAATTTTGTCTCACTTCCTTTTTTGAAGATTCTGAGCTTCGAGTTCTTTTTGTATAGAACTGTTCACCCTTCCTCTCCTAAAACCTGGAGCCATGAGTTCTCTCTATATAAAACCCTTTCTTGGCAAGATTTGAGTTGCAAGTTCTTCCTATATAAAACTTCTATCTTCTTCTCACTTGGAACCTCGAATCTACGAGTTTTTTCTATATAGAACCCTTTGCTTTCGAGATCCTGGAACTAAAGCCTTTGGGCCATAAGTTCTCTCTACATAGAACATTTCTTCTTCCTTGGCGAATTTCGAGTCGCAAGTTCTTTCTACATAGAACTTCCATCCTTTCCTTATTTAGAACCTCGGATCTACAAGTTCTTTCTATATAGAACCTTTCACTTTCGAGATCGTAGAACTGAAGTCTTGGGGCTATAAGTTCCCTCTACATAGAACCTTTCTTCTTTCTTGGTAAATTTTTGAGTTGCAGGTTCTTCCCACATAGAACTTGCTTCTTCTCCTTATTTGGAATCTGAAGCTATGAATATCTGCCTTCTTTGCCTCAAAGTCGTTGAACTACGAGTATCTACCTCATTCGCTCTGAGATCCTTACGTGGTGAGTTTGAAGTCCTTTATGAGTTTTTATTTTATCATTTACTCCTCTTCTTTGGAGATATCCGACCTATCTTTCAAATGTTTAGACTTTCTTGGTCCTTTGATCTCGACCTTTTCTTGCTTTCATCTTCTTTTTTCTTTGCAATGACGGTGCCCCTCTCTCGCTCGAATTCACCCTTTGTATCCCTTATATTGTTTAATAATAATAATAATAGAAATAATAATAATAATTAAAATATTAATAATATAACATACATATATAATATGCATACTTATATATATAAACAAACACTCAAACATTAGTACATATTACATATACACATTATACACTTAATAGCATAATAATACAATAATACATGCAATATACACATGCACATATAAACCTAAAGACATATATTTGTCTTAATAGATAATAAATAAACACATACTAATGACATGTAATAACGCATATTAATAGTAACATATATAAATTTTTCTTTTGGGTTTTAACACAACCACATACTTATATATATAGTTAATAATTAAACAACAACCAATATAAGCCTATTATTGCAAAAATAAAAGTGAATAAAAATGGGTTCATCCCGGATAAAATTAGTGATTACAGTGGATAATAAGAAGAATGAAAAATGAAGTTTTGCTTGTTTCAAGAACATGGATCACAATACCTGCTCGGACAATGGAGCTCCGGCATCCATGCTATGACTATCTACCTTTCCGGCGATAACATTCGCATCAGTTTCAAGAATGACACTGCCCAATGCCCATAGATTAAAGAAAAAGTCAAACACGGTGGTCGAACAAACCCAAACATGAGTGACTAAACCAAGAGTATTTGGTGGATGAGGAGAATTAAGAGACATTTCCAGCCAAGAACTGTATAGCAGAGACAGCGAGCAACGAAAATGTCCACATCAACAGAATAAGATCCAAGTTCTCCAATGCCTCATTATGTTAAAATAGCAAAATATGAAAAAACACCTAAACCAATGCCAACCAAGAATGTCTTACTCGGATTTGGGGATGAATATCAAACGTTTATATATAATGGATGGCTGAGATTAACAGTAGAATATGCGAAGATTATCACTTGAAAAAAAAGTAAAGAGATAATCTCATACATTCATTTCTTCCATCCATCGATCCAAAAAATATGTAAAACTTACAAATTTTTACACTGTGTAAATGAAGTTTAACCCATATAATATATATATATTATTTGTTTCCAATGAAGCAGCCTTTCCCTATATAATGATTTTTCATATCACTAAAATTCCTATTTGAAATGGATCCGTGCAAAATTTGTAAACAAATTTAATTTTATAATTCTCATATTAAATTCATGTATAAACTATGTTAGATACCACCAAATTATTGGGAGTAACCCGTTTATATCACTAATCTTTTAATTGGTCTAAATTTATCATTAAATTTTATTTTTTGATTCGTTTATACTACCGAGCCGTTAACTCTTTAACGACGTTATGACTTAGATGCTAGACCAAAAGGATATCATTTGGGTGTCGCTATTTTAATACTAAATTGAACAAAACGGCGTCGTTTTGCTGGATGAATATATGAAAAAATTATATCCTCAATAGGATTTAAACTTAGAACCTTTAGAATCAAAAGCAACCGCCTAGCCACTAAACTAACTTAACATTTTTATTTTATTTCCAGTACAAATAATATATATTTCAAACTGCAATTGAGATTAATTTAATTTATTTTATTATATAAATAATATTACTCTATATAAATAATATAAATATATTATAATAATATAAATATACATATAATAATATATTAATATATAACTAATAAATAAAATAATTATATTAAATAAGAATATATTATCAATATTATTAAATAGATAAATAAATAATATATTATTATAAAAACTAAAAAACTAATTTTAAAAAACCCTAGAATTTCTAAAATTAAAAAAACCCCAAAAATCCACTAAAACATTAAATTCTAACATATAAACCCTAAACCCTAAATTATAAACCCTAAAACTATAAACCCATTAGCAGACAAAATGGATGGATTTGGAGTTTAAGCTTTAGAATTTTGGTGAATTTTTAATTTTTTGTAAATTTTATAAATTTTATTTTTTTTAAAAAAATATTTTTTAGTTTTTATAATAATATATTATTTGTTTATATATTTTAATATTATTTTTTATGAATAAAATTTTAGTTTTTAAGGTTTATAGTTTAGGGTTAGGGTTTATGAGTTTATTGTTTAATGTGTAAGGTTTTGTTGGATTTTGGACTTTATAAAAATTTCGGGATTTTAAAAATTAGTGTTTTAATTTTTATAATGATATATTTATCTATTTAATGTTATTTATAATATAAAGATATTTATATATTAATATATGTATACTAATATATTTATATTATTTATGTAGAGTAATATTATTTATATGATAAACTGTATTTTAGAATATATATTCTTTGTGTTAGAAATAAGACAAAAATGTTAAGTTGGCTTAGTGGTTAGGAGGTTGCCTTTGATTCTAAAAGTTTTAAGTTCAAATCACATTAAGTACTTAAACTTTCATATTTTCCGATTCCAGCAAAATAACGTCACATTCGGTAATTTAATCTTAAAATAGCGGCATTAAAACAACGTCAAACGGCTCGGTAGTACCTGGCATAGTTTACCTTAAATTCATTTTTATCAGTAGAAAAATAAAGCTATTTATGAGTCCCACAACAAAGTTTTATGGGCCAGAGTGGACCCATCGGGCCCTTCTTATTTTTCATACAAACTTACGTGCTCCATTCTCATGGCCTTTCTACTATATTAAAACCGTTCCAAAACAAGAAATCATCTCGATCCTCTGGTTCTTTTCGAACAGTTTTAATATATATATATATTTTAAAATTTTGTGTGTTCTTCGTCTTTCTCTGTCTCTGAATCTGAATTTCTCTTTTGTTTTCTACAGTCGATTGTTTTTTGTTCATATGGAAGATGATCCATTGTTACTGTATCTAAGTCCCAGGAAACGAATGCCGCCACCAAAACTCCATTTTCCTTCTCTAGCCGAATCATTATCGTCGTCGCTCAACACGCCGAGACAACGTTCGTCGTCGTAGGAAAACATTCCGACCTTCCGCGAATCTCTTTTATTTCAAAACCAACCCAATTCACCAATAGCACCGGAGCTGAATATCGCATGGGGAAGAATCAGTCTCCACCGGTGCAAAACAGCCCCGGCAATGGCTGTTTTAATGGATGCCATTAACAACCCTTCGATCCCCACGCCGAAGTTCGGGTCCGAATCGATCGTAAGACAAGCATTTATCCTTTTAGTATTGTACTTGTCGATGGGTGTCCTTATATATTGGTTCAATCGTCATGATTTCTTGGGTCCCAAGACACATCCTGTTGTTGATGCTATGTATTTCTGCATTGTCACTATGTGCACCATTGGTTTCGGTGACATTACCCCTAATAGCCCGGCTACGAAACTGTTCTCGATCTTATTCGTGTTGGTCGGTTTCGGATTCATCGATATCTTGCTCAGCGGGATGGTTGGCTATGTCCTTGATTTGCAGGAGGAATATATGTTGAAAACTGTTCAACATGATGGAAATAGAAGGGATTTAGCAACATCGTATATAATTGATGTTAAAAAGGGAAGAATGAGGATAAGGTTGAAGGTTGGATTGGCATTGGGTGTTGTTGTTCTTTGTATTGGAATCGGTCTTGGTGTTATGCATTTTGTTGAGAGGCTTGGGTGGTTGGATTCTTTTTACCTCTCGGTCATGTCGGTTACGACCGTCGGGTATGGTGATAGGGCGTTCAAGACGTTGCCTGGTCGTATTTTCGCTTCCATTTGGTTGCTTGTTTCGACTGTTGCCGTGGCTCGAGCGTTTCTGTATTTGGCGCTAGAGTTGCTAAGAGGCAGAGGAGGATGGCCAAGTGGATTCTTGGTCAGGACATGACTATCTCGCAGTTCCTTGCTGCTGATACCGACAACAACGGTTTTGTAAGGTATGATGTCGTTACGAATTTTGGTTAATGCTCTAATTGTGCATCTTCTTGTTAAGTTTCGATTCGTGTACGGTAGTTTAGCCATTGTCCCCAACAACTAGCTATCTTTTTAGTTCAATAGCTGACAAATTTGGTGTTTTGGGACCGATACAAAAGCTTGGCAAGTGTGAAGGAAATACTGTTCCGACATCTGCTCTCCATAGTACGATCTTCTCGACCGAATTACGATAATCATCTTCATTTTTATTACTCTTTCCTTGACATGTTCAAAATCAGTACAATAATGTCTGGAACGGTACCTTTCTGAGGCCTAGAATAGATTACAGAGCTGTGTTTTTATCTTATATATGAGGGCCTTTTGAGATACATTGATATTCGACATCTACTCTCCACAGTAAGGTCTTCCTCTTAGAATTTCAATAACCATCTGCACTTTTTATTACCCTTTTCATGACATGTTCAAAAACAGTAGGATAATGTCCCAAATGGTATAGTTCCGAGGCCTGGAACAGATCATAGAACTGTGTTTTTTCTTATGTATGAAGGTTTTTGAGATACATTGATACGTTTTCAACATCTCCTCTCCGGGGTATGATCTTCTCCATCTAATTACGATATTCATCCACTCTTTTCCTTACCCTTTTCATGACATGTTCAAAAACAGTAGGATAATGTCCCGAATGGTATATTTCCGAGGACTAGAACAGATTACAGAACTGTGTTTCTTCTTACATATCAGGGCTTTTGAGATACATTATAGTACAGTGATTCAACAATTTATAGAGGTGTTTGCGGTTGTAAGATTCTAATCTGTTTCAGATTATCTTTTTCGATGCTCACCGGATACGAAGCCTTATTTATTTGGCATCATATGTACTTATGGTTTGCTTCTTAATGGGACTTTGAGTCCAAAAGTGTATGATGATGTAACAATGGTTGAAGTTCCTAACTTATTCTCAAATTCCATTTTCATCTTCACTGTTAATTCACTATCGAGTTTAATATTGGTTTATATATGCAGCAAATCCGAGTTTCTCATATACAAGCTCAAGGAACTAGGAAAGGTATCAGATAAAGACATTATGCAGATCTCCAAGAAATTCGACAGGCTCGATTCCGGCAAGTGCGGAAGGATAAGCCTCGAAGATCTTAAGAATAGCCATCGTTAGTACGCAACTATCCTTGCCTAAGAATCTTCATTACAACAGAAATGAAGGTGCAATAGGAAGTCATAAGATGACATTGAATCATTGAACTTGAGCCGCTTCATACTTTGTAATCAAGGCAAGCATCGGTGTTTATACGAACCTTTATTCATGTCCCATTCGACCTTACGAGCATCTGTGCCGATAAATCGTCTGCTGTTCTAACTTGATGACTTATTTTTTTTCTTTGTTTAGGGTTGAAACAGGCCAATGCATTGTTCAGCAACTTGACTTATATGGGTTGCCTTCTGTTGGTCAGATGTTTCGAAGAAATGGAATGGACAAATCTTCTTGCTGGTAGTATATATGTATGTAAGCACATTGCTTTTAGTCTTTTCTGCTTTTCTCACATATATATATATGTTGTATAACAATTATTGGATTACTTGTATATCAGATATCAGATGTTATGTTCTTCCTCCTTCGTCATTGGGATTTTTAGTTTTCTTAAATATCCGTATTTGATAGTATGCTATATGTATTCGGATATGGTACGAAAGTATATGATTCTTCAAATATATGAAAAAAATTAGTATATATTTTTTTATCCAACAGTTGCTCTGAATTCGGATAATATAGTTGCTCCCACCACAGCTTGTTCAGCTCTGTTCTTTGTTTTGAAAGGCAAAGTTGTTAGTGCGATTAATATTTTAATGATTCCATCGTTTAAAGATAAAAAGTTTTGGGGACCAAAGGTAAAAAAATGTTTTAAATTAATTATTATTTCTTGAGAGGGACAAAAACTAATTTACATTTAATTAAGGGTTACTAAGGGTTAAATTGAATTAATGAATTATTTTAGTGACTAGAAGCATGATTTTCCATGCCAACACCTCAAATTCGTCGCTGCAGCCTGCATGTTCCGTTTTGAGTCAAATTTTATATAGAAACTTTCTATCGGTAAATATATACTAATAAAAACATTATTCGTTTTCATTAAGATATAATATTGAATTGATTTAAAATTTTGCATACATATACAACTGTGATGGATGTAAAATCAATTTGTTTATAATCGATGTTATTTAATTTATGATTTGAGTTCAATAAGCTTTTTAACTTTGTAAGAAAATCAATTAAATCTTTACATTTTTTACTTGATTAAGTCCTCAAACTCAAAAAAAAAAAATTAATTTGGTTATTTGACCAACGTTGACAGTTAACTTTAACAATTTTTTTAATTTTTCTTAGCATGTGTCGTAATAGGATAATGTCACTTGTCATTTCTAGGATTTTTAAAATTTAATTTTTAAAAAATATATAAAACTCTGAAAAAAGTCTAAAAATTTTAAAAATTTTGGAAAATTATTTTTAAAATATAAAAAGTATTTTTAATTCCAAATTTTATTTAAAAATAATAAATAATAATTTTTCAAAATATTAAAATATTTTAAAAAAATTGTTTGAGCCAAGATATTCACCGCCGATAGCATTGACTAATCCCCTTGCCGATGGTGCTCTCACTAAGAGATAAATGGCTGACCATGAAATATACCCCATTCCTATCTTTTAAAAAAATTAAAATATTAAATATTATTATACAATTATAAAAAGTAAATTAAAAAAATATAAAACAATAAAAGTTATTTTGGTTTTCAAAATTATTGTTCTATATTTTTTAAATAACTTTTATTGTTTTATATTTTAAAGACCAAAATAACTTTTATTTTTTAATATTTTTTCAATTTTTTTATAATTTTATAATAATATTTATTATCTTAAAAATTTTAAAATATTTTCATTTTTGAAAAATTATTATTTATTATTTTTTAATACATTTTGAAATTAAAAAAATTATGAAACATTTCATTGATTCATTCTTCTTTTATTGATTTCGATTTTCAAAATGAATTTTAGAATTTCTAGATTTTTTATATTTTTTTCTGATTTTTATATATTTTAAAAAAAAATTAAAAATTTCTAGAAATGACAAGTGGCATTATCCTGTTGCGTTAAATGTAAAAAATTTCAAAAAAAACCCTTAAAGTTAATGTCAACGTTGGTCAAAGAGTCAAATTGATTTTTTTTTAGTTTGAGGGCTTAATTAGATGCAAAAAAAATTTAAGAGCCTAATTGATTTTTTTACAAAAGTTTAAGGGCTTATTGAACCCTTAAGCCTTAATTTATTGATTGACTAATTTACGTCGATTATTATAAAGACTCATTATACGAATGATCATCCCAACTTAATTTGTTGAAGATGAAAAATTACTTTAAATTTTGTAAGGATGTCCCTTGCATAATTATATATGTAAAATAATGACAAATATATTATCAATTATCAACTACTACTAGTTAGTCTTGTAGAATGAGACGTTATATTCTTTAAGTAAGATAAAAGTTTGAATTGAATGAGTCACTTTTATAATAAAACATTTGTAATATTTAATTAAATTAATTAATCGATAGATTAAATATTATTAATTATACTAAAAAATTATTATTAATATAAATTATTAAAAAAAAGATAAAAGTAGACTAGCATGTGTCATTGTCCTTTTATGCTCTTAAAATAGTTAGTTGATTGAAAATAATGGGAAAAAAAAAACAATCAAAGAATATAAGTATTGTTCACCTGCCTTGCGTACAAGAATATTTATATAAGATCTTATAACTTATATGTTATATTATAATATAAACAATTTAAATAAAATATATACACATATATATTGTAATTTTTTTTGAAGAAAATATTGCAAAGGGCCTGATGCTGGTATTTAATCACTTCTGTTTCTGTTAGATTGTCAATTGTAAGCTTACCAAACCATACAATTCTTAGTTACCTAAATCAATATTAAAATTATGTTAAAAGAATAAATCAATATTAAAACCTTATGAAGCCAAATAATAATAATAATAAAACACTTATTCTTATCATTTAGTTTCAATCAACCCTAGGTAAGGCTCCTTTGCAATATAATTATTTTAATAATCTCATTATTTTTTAAAATTTTTAAAATTATTTTTACAATACAACTATTTTTTAAAAAACTGAAAAAAACAAGTTTTAAAGAATAATATATTTTTTAAATCACATCTCTCCTATTAAGAAAATATTATCCCCTCGCATATGCGTTTGTCCTAAGTTTGACAAATTTATTAATTTTCTTGACCGATTAGATGCCACTAATTTTGTAAACCGATATTTTTAAATAATTTTTTTTATTGTTTTAAAGCTTTGTATATAGCAAATCAATCAGAATTATAGTATAATGACAAGGTACATTATTCTCTTAAGAAACGAATTTAAATTTAAATGCTAATTATTATTGAAAGAGAATTTAAATTTAAATGCTAATTATTATTGAAAGAAAAAGCTATAAAAGCTATAAATTCTGAATATATAGTATAAAATAGACATGTATTATATATATATAAATCTTTGTATATAACGGTAAAAAAGTTTATATAAAATTATATTAAAAATAAAAATTATATTATATTAAAAAATCAATTATCAAATTTAAATTCACGAGCACAACTTGAATCACAAGATAAATTTGTAATTTTGATCAAATAGGTAAACATGTATAAATAATAAAGATCAAATCTATGATTATATTATTTATTAAAAGGTAATTATTTCATACACTAGTAATAAAAACTAAAAGTTTGTATAAGCTATTAATTTTAGGGTTTATGGATTTAATTTAGGGTATAATGTTTAAGGATTTATGTTTAGGGGTAGAATTTAAGGATAATAATCAAAATTTTGAGCTTATAAGTTAAAACCTAAATCTCTTGTAATATTATCTTAAAACCTAAACTTTAATTTCTAAACTTAAACTCTAAATTCTAACCATTATTTTTAAATTTTAAACCACTTAACCTAAACTCTTAAATTATAAACTGAATCCCTAAATTCTAAAACTAAAATGTTTATGAAAATTTTTAGTTTTTATTGTCGGTATATTAAATATAAATTATTTTCTTAATGCATTTTATATAATTAAGTTGATTGACAAAATTAATATACCAATGATCAAATTAAAACATCTCCATAATTAAATGGTAATTTCTTTAGTCTACCATTTATTTTTTCCTAAAGTTTGAATAATTTGTATTTCTCATATATATATTTTTTCCTGAGATCTCACTGTCTCCTTCTCTCCAACGTCACATTTCCACAACTCCCGAAGCCAAAGCTGAAAGCAAAGTGGTAACCTCCCAACAACAGCTACAGCAGCAACAACCGTTGTTTTCAAAGGGTGAAAACGACGTCACATCTGAAACCTTTTCTTTACTCTTCAACCAAGCTGGCTGCTCGCTGATAGATCCATTTCTCCCCCCTTTCTGTTTCCGAATCTTCAATTTGGTTTCATTGCCTTTTGTTTTAAGCTGATCGTATTTATTTATGATCACCTCGTAGCTCAACTGCTCTCTATTCCAATCCATTGCTCTTCTCTCTCTCTCGTAATGTTTCTTTTTCTTTTTTCTTCCTTGTTGTCGTCGTCGTTCGTCGTTTTTTACGAATAATTTATGTTTTTTTCTTCTTAGTTTTTACTGTTGAAGGAGGTTATTGTTTGATCCGGAGAAGAAATGGTGGCTTCTGGGCCAATTACGCCTGGGCAGGTACGATTTCGAATTGATTTGAATTTT
>JAGYYJ010003095.1:5000-113064 GCA_019671005.1 Hibiscus mutabilis | reverse complement strand
ATTATATATCATGTTTTCCTAAAAAAATAAACGAATAGACGGTATAAAATAGAAAGATTTCAACTGCATTGCAGTGTTATAACTTATACTTTCTAAATCACGAATATCTGATGAGGAACTTTAAATTGAACAAAGGTAGGCTAGAAAATCGAAAATCGAAAGATGAGCAATCCATTTCTTGAGTCCGCAGTATCTCCATCTTCCTTTTAATCCTTTTTTACAACATTCTTTCCTCTTATTTGCTTGGAAAGTCTCAAAATACAAACATAAACTACAAAGGGAAATATTCTTCCGAAATAACTTAAACCCAAAACAAATATTTAACTGACTTTCTTAAAGATGTAAAGCTAAAACAGGTTGATTACAATTCCAACAATTTTCTAATTACGCTAACACAACTGCTTAATCCAGACGCATTCAACTAAGAATTGTATTTTCCATCTAGAGAAACCAGTCGAACTTACATTTCATGTCTATTTTCCGTCAATTTATATACAATTACCTCAAAAATTCAATTTTCATATAAATAAATAAATCACAGCAAGCAAACAAACAAAAGCTGAGATGAAATGCAAAATCTTCATTACATTCACAGCTCATATCACACAAGGAAGAACTCCATAAAACGGCTAACAATCTAGAGAATAAAAATATACTAAAAAAGCTATAAAATAAATTCATAAACAATATTCTAAAAAAGGTAGAGATAAGATTTGATCTACATACAGGCGATGAGTTCAGATCTGAGCAAAGGAAACGTAAATAAAATAAGATTAAAAAATATAAATTAAGGAAAGAGATATTTTGGAGAGGACTAACCTTGGACTTTGTACAGTTTGAGAGGCTTTTGGGTACACCTGTCAAACTTGACCTGAGACTCGAGAATCGAAACGATTTACCTGAATCGACACCCGAAATTGACCTGAACACGATGGCTCGAATTTGATCTGAAACCCGAAATAAGCCGAGCCGAACCGAACCGAAACCGAATCGAAGTTCAGTTGAATCGAAAATTGACCCGAACAGATTTTCAACCGAACCGAATGGAACCAAACCGATTTCACCCAAACCGAAAGCAACCGAACCGAAGACAATCCGAAATTAAAAAAAATATATTAAAATAAATAAATAAAGATGAGATGTGAATTGTCGTACAACTTACCAAAATATACATGCTATATAAAGTCATATATAGGGTGGAAAAACCTAACTCGGCCTAAAAACCCGACTAAAACCGATCGATCTCCTATTAACCCGATATTGACCCGACCCGACCCGAAATCAACCGATCCGAAAATAACCGACCTGAAATCAACCAAACCAAAAGTCAACCAAACCAAAAGTCAACCGAACAGAAAATTAACCGACTCGACGTCCTGACACGATACATGAACCGAAATCACCATAGACCCGAACTAAAACCGAACCAGACCCGAACCGAACTGAACCGAATTTAAACGAATGCAGTCAAAACTAAAATGACCCAAACTGAAATGACCCGAACCAAAATCGAAACCGAACCGAATGACTCGTTTGTCACCTCTACTTTTGGGTTAAGGCCGCTCTGATGATGAACAATAAGATCTCTTTTTCTTTCCTCCTAGTGTGAGGCGGAAGAAACGAGATTTTGGGTTAGTTTACAAAAAGCCCCCATTTTTTTTTTCATTTTTTGGTATATTATCTAAATTATCTTTGAACTTTACTCTCAAACTTATTTAGTTATTGAAGTTTTAAAACGTTCAATTTACTCACTGAAATTTAAATATTGAATATTTTTAGTCACTGAAGTTTAGAGATTGAACGTTTTTTGTCACTCCACCGTTAATCATCGTCGGACACGCAACGTAGATGGTGGTCGTTCGGTACTAAATTTCACCAATCACTTTGTCTCGCCCTGAGTTCGAATTCAACTTTTATTTTGTCGAAAAGTGCCCTAAAGTTCATGAATCGAAAAAAATCTTTCGATTATATTGAGAAACTAGCTCTACCGTTAGATGGAGCTAGTTTCTCAATATATTGCTTTTTTTGTGCCGATGAAAATTTTCACCGTTTTGATTTTGCAGAAATTTCTCTGTTCGCCGATAAATGAGCACTATCAAAAAGTTGACGGAAGAGTGACAAAAAACGTTTAATGTCTAAATCTTAGTGAGTAAGTTGAACGTTTTGAAACTTCAGTGACCAAAATAGGTTTGAGAGTGAACTTCAATGATGATTCACGTATTTTACCTTTTATAAATTTCGCTTAAAACAAAAGAGAAAACTACACAGGTGATCACCCAACTATCACCATTTTTCTGTTTTGGTCACCCAATTAAAATTTTCTTCAAAATTGTCACTAACTTTTCGTTTCGTTATCGTTTTGGTCACCGGCCGTTAAAAAATTGACGGAGAATGTGACGTGTCATGGGATAATAACACTTTTAATCTTAAAACTTATATATTCTATCAATTTAATCATAGTACGAAATAACTCATCAAATATTTGGATTAAACCCCAAATTCCCCATCACCTTTATTGTTTCTCTGCAACACTACAGAAATAAGATTACAATCAGGGGAATTATCACACCAGCACTACAGAAATAAGATATTATCCTGGGCAGAAGCACACCTTTTCAGTTAAAGATCAATGCAATATTCTCGAATTCGGAGTATGGGCGTAGTAATAACTTGTTAAATAGTTTCGTATTAGTTTGGTGCCGTCTTCTGCCGATGTCGGAAGAACATGGGGTGTCTGCAAGCATGATCTAGCGGCATGCGACGTGGACCAGATAGCTGCATTGCAAGGTTTCAGGTATCACATGGTTAAAGCATTGATTAAGAGTTCTCTTCTCAAAGATAAACAGAGTGGGGGAACTTTCATAAATTCATGCCTTACACATTGCCAAAGTAATGCACAAGAATCATGGTTTGCAGTCAACTCCCCGAGAATAAACAATAAGGTACCCATTTCTCCATACCCTTCATTCTCTGTCATTGATAAGACCGGGATTCATCCGCCGGTTTTCCTATTACATAAATTGATATTCGGTGTGACTATAACTATTTCGAAAAAATCGATATTGATACCCAAGCTGAGTCCCAAATTGTTTGCTACAATTACCTCTTACAGACCATTGCTGAAGCAGTTGGTGATTGGTACTTCAGCCGAAGAGAAACAAAGGAGATCGATTGCAAATTTCCTTGCGGCACGCCTACGACGTGCCACAACCTACTACCACCGCCTCAGGTATTACCCTCAAGAATCTTAGTATTTTGTGACAGTTGCAGGTTTCATAAACACCTCAAAAAAACGAAAAGAAATAATGAAGGTTTCCCTAAGGATGTTAGAAGGAATTGTTTGATCAGACATGTTGGCAGATTTCTAGACTATGCACTTGTAATATCGTTACATAGTAAATTGACGCAACAATTTATTGTCACGGTGCCATTACGCTCTTCTTAAAAGATTTATATTTTAAGACCTCCACTTTTGGGATTAATGTACCTCGCCTCTTTAGAATGTAATAACTTGCCTTGCAGGCTAAGAAATATGCAAAATGCGGTTCAGTTGGCAACAAAACCTTGGTTTCATAAGGTGGCACCCATGGCGGGCTTGGTTTCAACAAAGACTATCTTTGAGCTTAGTGGTTTGGATGTTATGTCTTTAAATATTATATAATAATAATTCGACACTTGAAAGAAAAGTTTGTTTAATAAGTGATCTTAGTATCTATCACATTTTAATGGAGAATAACTTCATTTCTATGTAACTAAATTCTATGAAATCCGACTCTATTATTTTCTAAAATATTTCTATCTGATATATATATATATATATATATATATATTAAAGTTACAAATACAATTTCTTTAAGAAAGCATTATAGATTAATAATAGTAAATAAAGAAGAAAACATCGAAACAAAAAGAGATAAGAGCTAAACCCAAGTTTAATAAGTTTGTGAATAGAGATAGTGTGAATAGAGCAAAATAATTGAGATGATAATTCTCATAATGAATCCTTGCAGTATTTGATTTAAATTAATCGACCAATGAATCTAACAATAATTATAAAAATTATATTGGACATGTTTGATGAACATAGTTTTGAGCTAAAATTGGATGACTAGTCCACTTTTTTAATATTAATTAGTCAAATCAAGACGATTTGAGACCCACTATTTAGCTGAGTGATTAAAAATATTTATGTTGGCTTATATTGTATGAGTTCGAACTTCGAATCCCTCGATGTCAATTAAGATTCCTCAATTAGTTGCTTCTTGTATGTTTTCAAAGGCCTTCCAACGAACCCTAATTGGTATGTTTATCTGATCACTGAATTCCTCAATTTCAATTGGAACATTATGGTTATTATTGTTTGTTCTTTTTCCTTGTGATAGAGACATGAGTAGGGTGAGCAAAACTCAACTCGACTCGAAAAAATTGAATAACTTGACTCGAGGCGAAAATACTCGATTCGTCTTTACTCGACTCGAAATTTCATAAACTCGACTCGATTCGAAAAAATTTCAAATAAAGTTTGAGTTGTAAAATAGAAACTCGCATAACTCAAAATTTTTAGTAATTAATGGGTTTATTTTTAAGTTCGAGACAAGTCCCTTAAT
The DNA here is from genome assembly GCA_019671005.1 of Hibiscus mutabilis. Taxonomy (NCBI): domain Eukaryota; kingdom Viridiplantae; phylum Streptophyta; class Magnoliopsida; order Malvales; family Malvaceae; genus Hibiscus; species Hibiscus mutabilis. The sequence goes on along the minus strand of JAGYYJ010003095.1, from coordinate 108,457 downwards.
TTTTTATTATATATATACCGATATATAAAAATATGAAGAAATATATACATGCATATCTTATATGATTAGAGAAAGTGATTTAAATTGAAATCAAACCGTACTATAACATGATAAATAATTACAATTAAATTTTTATAGGAACTCGAAAACTCGACTCGACTCGGATTTCTTAAACTCGACTCCAATCGAAAAAAAATTCAAATAAAGTTTGAGTTGTAAAATATGACGCGTCAACTCGAATAACGCAAATTTTTTGACTCGACTCGATCGAACGCTCACATGAGTGTTTGATTGGTATAATTTTATGAGTTAATTGCACCACACATCCCCCAACTATGATCCTCATTTTAAATTAGTCCCCAAACTTTAAAACATTCCAATTTCATCCTCAAACTATGACCTTCATTCTAAATTGGTCCCCAAACTTTTGAGCATTCCATTTTCATCCTCAAACTATAATTCTCATTCTAAATTGATCCTCAAAATTTTTGAATATTCTAATTTCATCCTTAAATTATCGTTTATATCACATCATATTATTACATAGTACACATAAGTGTTTCATGACAATTAACAATTTTTGTAACGGTTTTATTAACAAAAGATACGATTAGCATATATTGATAATTTGGGGATGAAATTAGAACTTTCAAAAAGTTTGAGGACCAATTTAGAATGAGAGTCAAAGTTTAAGGATGAAAGTTGAATGCTCAAAAGTTTGGGGACCAATTTAGAATGAAGGTCATAATTTGAGGATGAAATTGGGATGTTTTAAAGTTTAGGGACCAATTTAAAATGAGTGTCATAGTTTGAGGATATATGGTGCAATTAACTATAATTTTATCTGATTTTGACCTTTTTTATATCCTTTAATGCCGATTTTCCAAAATTCTCATATACACGTTACTTAAATCCATCACCTGTCAGTTCCCGCAGCTTTATAGTAACAGATCTGTTTTATTTGCAGTTCCGTTATCAGTAGAAAACTGCGAGAACCAGATATTTCAGCCATTATATTTTCTTCATTCGTTCAACGAGAATCAGAGGTATTTCAAAATCAACGTGAAGATGAAGATGGATATAGAGATTGTGCCGTGTTTACTCTTACTCTTAGTTTTCGCGGCATGGAGCATTTACTCCGACGAACGACTCCTCGTTGGCATCACTATCGTTCAAAACGCCGCAGCTCGTGGCGCCGGTAATTAGGATTTCACCTCTGATTATAAGCTTTTAACGATTTGAATGAATGTTATTTATATTTTGTTTGGCGGTAAACTGTTTGATTTGTGAATTGTGGCAGTTTGTTTGGATGGAAGTTTGCCGGCGTATCATCTGCACAGAGGATTCGGCGCTGGATCGAACAACTGGATCCTACAGTTTGAGGTAATCACTGAGTTGATCCTTACTGGTATAATTAACTTGTTTTTTTTTTAAATAAGATGATAGTTAAATTGCAATCGCGTCGTATATGTTCTTTAGTCCAGAATGACGGATGGCAAAATCATGTAAACACGGCGGTGAGCCGAAATTGTTTTCTGGTGAGAATCGGCGTCAAGATGATTAGATTAGTTTTGATGCATTGGAAAATCCAATGCAAAATTCTTTTAATGTTGTTTTTGTAACCTGGGGCCTCGTGCTTTCGCTTTTGTGTGTTTTTTCATCTTTCAGTTATAGCGTGGAAAATCCAAATCTAGTGAATTAAAAGGCTGCTGTTTGTTTTTTAAGTTCTTGTATTCTTGTTGCTGCCCTTTCAATCATAGTATAGGTGTCAAAATAGGATGAAGTTAGAATCAAATATTAAGAGAAATTAATGATTAATTAAGTATTTAAATTTAAAATTAAGAATGATAAAAATATTATTTAATTAATATTTAAACTAAAAAGAATATAAAATGTCATTATATTCAAAATTTTCAGAAGGACGTTCAAAAACGGCTCAGCTCCTGTTTGAGAAAGTGTATGAATTTCATGCAAGTGTGATTAAGAAAAAAAGTAATTGGTTCATTTGCTTCCATTAATTAGAATTTAGTTATCATTATGATTTATCCTAATATGATGTTGCTTAGATATCATGAACAGTGTCTATTATCAGTTAATAAATTTAGGATATGTCTCGTGTCTTTAGACCAACGTGACTTGGGGACTGGGGTAGCTGGAAATGGCCTATATACGTATCATCGTGGGATGAGTTTGGATCTGCATATCGTCCATTTTATTACATCTACTGCTACGTTTTTTACGTTTCATTCTTGAATAATGATTAATGTATGTTTCTAATAAAAATGTTTAGTTCAATAACAGATATATATATATATATATGATATACTTTTAATAAATTGTACAATTCATTCCATCAATAAATCATAAGCTAAATACTATTCCATATATACTATAATCTGTTGATTAGGGTGGTGGTTGGTGTAATGACATACCATCATGCCTGGAGAGAGCCAAAACCCGACGTGGATCAAGTCGTTACATGGAGAAGTTTAAAGTCTTCTCTGGCATCTTAAGCAATAATGCCTCGCTCAATCCAGGTTAACTTCACATCTTATTTCCCAATTCCCATATTAGTTAGTTAACTCTGGGTCTATTCACTACATGATGTGATTGTGATACGTGCTTAGTACTCACTCCGTCCTATGAAAATTGTCCCTTATTGACTTTTTGAAAGTCAATTTTTTTAAACTTGGACTATACATATATTACATATTTTAAATAATTAAAATTATACAATATATATTTAAAAACTACTTGATTAGAGGTTTTTTAAATATATTTTTCATATTTTTATTAATAATATATTTTAAATAATTATAAGTCAAAGTTAAAAAATTTAACCTAAAAAAGTCAATAAGGAGCAATATTTCTTTGAACAAGGTGAGTAATAAACTTTTAGAAACTTTAATATAGTGTTACAGAAGAATTATATCCCACGTTGATAGGATTTTAATTTTCAATAATGCATAGCATATAGTTTTTAACTTATCCTTATTACGTGATTGGTGTGTTGTTGTCTTTGTTGCGTGTATGGCTTGTGTTTTGTTTTGGACATTGTTTCTATCCGTTGCGTTCTGTTTTTGTTTTCGGTGCTTTTATGATTTAGTCTCTTTTTTTTGAACATATATGATTTAGTCCTTATCTCTTTCTTCTATAGCACTTTTATAATTTCTTTTGTTGTTAATGCTATAATATTATAGAGATCCATCCTACTTCAAAATATATATGGGTTCGGTAATTATCCCCACATTTAATCCGCTGGGACTTATGAATTGATTAATGGGAATATTTTAGCTTCATGTGATCTTGGTATTCTGTCATACTCATGTACAGATGTATCAAAGAAAAACTGACAAAAAGGAAGGTGCAAGTTTGTTGGTTCTATATTTTTTATCAATAGTTTGTTGGTTCTATTGGTATCAACGCATCAATATCCTTTGCATAATTCTTTTGATATTATCCATTACTTTTGTTTAATATATTTATTCATTTTTTTAAAAAGCCTTTGTTCATAAATTACAAAAAATAAACTCAAAAATATATTAAAAACTTTAACTTAAAAATAATGAAAGTAGTCAGACTTCCTCGACCAATCATTATGGTACTGTCTGAACCTGAAATCCAGTACAGACATTTGTTTGAAAAAGAGTAATCCATTTCCCGATAACCATGCAGACATGTCCATGTTATTGTTTCCGATTAATTTATAGGTTGCAGCTTAGTAGCACTCGGGCTCTTTCAGTCGGCGGAACCACGTATAGTTTAGGGGTCAATTAACCTTATTTAATTTATTATAGTATAAAATTTTTAAAGAGTTAAATGAGGTTTTCAAGGAGTTAGTAAAAATTTTTTAGTAAAAATATTAAAATTAACCCCACTTAATTTGTTTGGGTATGTATATTTATATTGTAGTGGTATGAGATTTCTCGTACCTAAAAGTCTATTCTAACCCCACTATATGAAAATTCTGACTCCGTCACTGCTTCCGGTCCAAATGTATTTTAATATTAAATACCCGATTCCGGGTGGCACCACAAGGTTCTCTGCCGGGCTTTGTTTCATTGTTTCCGGGTTTGTTGTCTTGGTGCATGGTAAATTACATTTATAACCTTTAATGTTGGTTCCCATTGGAGGACTGTTTTCAACGTCCTCATTGCTAAAATTTGGAAAGAAGGTTTGGTTAGGTTTTGGAATATTGTTTGTTTCTCTTCATTTTGACATACGCATCACATTGTTTAGATAATATTGCTCCAACTGGTAACTGTTTGAATGCGTACAAGATTGTGGTAGATATGGGAAGGAGCAGCTGCTGTTCCTTGCCTAAAGTTGACCAATTTGGTGTTTGAATGCGTGCCTAAGCGCACTAATCATTAACTCGAAATCTAGAGATCATAGCGTCACTTCTTTGTTTATAAATTGCTTGGACTAATCAAGAAATTCTCGTTACAACCAGATTTTTACAACTGGAACCGTGTGAAGCTGAGATACTGTGATGGAGCCTCATTTTCAGGAGATGGCAAGTTTGACAACGGGGCAATTTCTCATATTAGCTCTGTTCCTTCCAATGTACATCTTGAATTGTCTTGTTAACTTATGAGATGTATTCTGGGAAAGACCTTTGAATTGGCTCCTTTACTAATTCCTTTCCTTACATATGCTTCCGAAATGAACAGGCGTCAGTTCTTTATTTCAGAGGGCAGAAAATTTGGGAAGCAATTATCGATGATCTTCTGCCCAAAGGCTTGTCAAGTGCACGCAACGTAAGTTCACATTGGTACACATTTTCTTATATAATTTCGCACTCTCAAGGTTTGATATTAATAGTGTAATTTTTTGTATTCAAATTTACGTGCTTATCATATGTAAAAAGATATATTTTCTGCTATACTTCATTTGTTTTATTGTCTGCTGTAGGCCTTGCTATCAGGTTGCTCTGCTGGGGGTCTAGCAACCTTTCTGCACTGTGACAACTTGGCAAAGACGTTACCGAGCGATGCCAGTGTGAAATGTTTAAGTGATGCTGGATTTTTTCTGGATGTGTAAGTTTCATTATATAATTCTCCGCATCAGACAATATTCTATTTCCATATGTTATATCCTTTGATTTTCATTTTGCAGACGAGACATAAGTTTGAATTATACTATGAGGTCCTTCTATAATGTTCTAGTTGCTTTACAGGTACTTATTTTTATCACTCTCTGAAATTGTGATTGTCCAAAATGTTTTAAACAAATGGTTGCCTGCTTTTATATCCAAATTTCTAGTGGTTTGTAAAGCAGGTATATTGGTGGAACTAACAACTGTACATGACAGGGGGTAGAGAAAAATCTAAATCCAAATTGCATGAAATCGATCCAAGATCCAAAGCTGGTATGATCTATATGATGCTCTTATCCATAAAAGAATGGCTTACTTTTTCTTGCAATGCAAGGTATTTAACTTCTTTTCCTGCAGTGTTTCTTTCCCCAGTATGCTTTGAATTATATCACAACGCCCTATTTTATCTTGAACTCGGCTTATGATGTATACCAGGTAGATTTTATTGCTCTAATCGTTTATATAAACTCAGTACTATTCACTGTCAAGTTAATGTTCTTCCATGGTTGATATGATCATAGTGTTAATCATCGTGTTCCTTCCCCAACAGTTTCATCATGGTTTTGTTCCACCTTCTTCCGATTTGCGCGGAAAATGGAGACGTTGCAAGCTTAATCCAGCAGCATGCGATGCTAACCAGATCGATGTATTGCAAGGTTGGTCTTTGGTGCTCTCGTGTTTGTTGATTTGTCTTGTAATTTCTGATAAAATCAAATATACAAGTGTGTGTTTGTGTGCATGCATAAATTTTTATTATTCTAAGATGATATCGACTGATATTAAAAGCTAAATCTTTCACCAGGTTTGAGGCGTGATATGCTTTCGGCTCTTGACTCATTCCAGAAAAATTCAGGTGAAGGGGGAATGTTTATAAATTCATGCTTTGCTCATTGTCAGAGTGAGTCACAGGACACTTGGTTTGCTGTTGATTCTCCAAGAATACACAATAAGGTAAGTCACCAAGTCAATTATCTCATCTCAGCAACTTTAAAAGCCACGAATCCCAAGCATGAATCATATAATAGACATGAAGTATACCAAAAACATATATACATATACTCATATCCGACACTCATTCAGTTCGGAACGTAAACTACAGTTTTCCGATGCAGTTGTCCTAGTTTCTTACATGACTTAACTTGATTAGACATGGTGTTTGACACTTTAAACTTGATTACAGACCATTGCAGAAGCTGTTGGAGATTGGTATTTTGGCAGAAAAATAACCAAAGAGATTGATTGCCCCTATCCATGCGATAAAACTTGCCACAACCTTATATCGTCACCATAGGTAATATTAACAGGGCTACTATTTGGTAAAACTAACACAGTCATCGCCATTAAAATGCATTTGCAGGTTTCACTGAGATAGCTGGTTCTTTTTTACTTGCGGCAAATTATTCAGTATAGTACCTCATACAGACGTAAAAACCGGACCGGTGGTCGAACTGGTCATATCATTGATTCTTGATTCAATTATATTGATCGGTTGAACCACTGGTTTAACAATAATTGAATAAAACATATTAATTACACAATTCTAAAAATTCTAAAAAAACTGGTCAAGCGGTTGAATCACCGGTTGTTTGACCTCGATTTTTTAACTGTTCATGCAAGATTTTATCAATTCCAATTTGCGGTAATACACATATGTTTATATATGAGCAAAGAAACAAAAGAAAGAAAGAATTAATACAATGTATTTGATGTCACTTTCTATTAACTAACGTTTAAGGTTTGAATTCACGAAAAAGGCCTAAAGAGGTTGAACAAGGAGGGGCAGTCCATATCTAGGCCTTAGGGAAAGCAAAATAAAAGGTGAATGGCGATAATTTGGTGAAAGTGAGAAAGAAAACCTAGTGAGCATAAGTGTTAATACAACTTTGTATTCCATCATTGTCAAATTCCTCCCTACACACATCCTCCCTCCGAACCCGAACGGCAAGAATCCCATCTTGTGCTTGCACCCGCCGTATAGATGATCGTCTTTGAACCTGTCTGGCCGGAACTCGTTAACGTCGTCGCCCCATATCGCAGGATCATGGTGCATGGCCACGACGTCGATCCAAATGTTGGTTCCATTCGGAATAACCAGATCATCCACTTTTATGTCTTCTCTTGCTTGCCTTTGTGCATTTGGTGCCGGTGAGTAGAGTCTTAGCACTTCCTTCATCACCCATTCCATCTGCAAGTCATGGAAACCCAATAAATACCCTTTTGCCTAACCAATCCTTAAATCACACAAAAAATAATAATCATTCCATGTGTAATATTTTAGTGTTTTTAGGATTTTTCAAGTTTAGCATTGTATGGCAAAGTCAAAGTATTTGGTAGTTGCCCACTTGCCACAGCCGAAGAAATCAAAAAGACATGGTTTGTTTCCACATGTGAGATGACACGCCTCCAATATGGTTCAACTTTGACAATTGACTTGTGCTTCTGAATTTTCCCACCATGAAAATTCTCATACCACGACTTGTGAAACATGTACACTTGGAAAATTAATCAAGAAATTGGTTGGAAATGAAAGTAAAGGAAAAGAGAACACTAATATAAGTCAATATGTTTAGGTCAAATTATAGTTGTAGTCCCTCTATCGTACTCAAATTAAGATTTAGTTTTTATACTTTAATATGACATAATTAAATCTCTACATCTTTATAGTGTTATTTAGTTCAAATAATTAAACATCTTTTTTTATTCATGTTTTAAAATATCAACATGAATTTTGTTAGAAACAGTCATTCCAACATATGAAAAACATTTTGTATTATCAGTATGATGAGTGTCGTCACATTAATCGGAAACACTCACGGTTTAGAACAAAATTATGCCGAATTAATGTATAGGGATTAAATTCTAAAGTTAAGCATAGTAGAGTAACCAAAAACATAGTTTGACCAGATATTTACCTTCTTTAAGTTAGCAAGCTTGGTGAAATCGATCTCGCCATCTCCAATCACTTGTCTTATTTCGTCCCTCAATTGGTTTTGCCAATCCGGATACATGGCCAAAAGCAGTAGCGTCCAACTGAGTGCCAATGCCGTCGTTTCATGTCCTCCGAAGAAGAAAGTTTTGCACTCATCGACGAGCTCCCTCGCCGTCAAGCTCTTCCCGGCACGGCCGTCGACATGGCTGCCGTCCATCAATAAACCGAGCAAGTCCTTCTGAGGAGACGATCCATCCCGACAACTCTTTCGAGCGTCGATGATGGATAAAAGCAGCCGGTCGATCTCTTTGCCGAGTCTCTTGGCTTCTAGGTTTTTCTTAGGACACATCCATTTGCTAAATGGCACACCCACGTACCGGTTGGAGTTGAAAAGCGTGATCTGCATGGCTCTTAATTTCTCGAACACTTCGCTCCCGTTTTGGTAGCTTAACCCGAAGCTCGTCCTTGCAATGATCTCCCCCGCCGTCACCGTGATTTCTCGTTCAACGTCGATCTCAGGTTTGCTGGAGTTTATTAGGGTTGCCCACCTGTCTAGCATCTTTGTTGCCGGTTCCACCATTAAGCTTGCCATAGCCTACATTATCAAAACAATATCTATTTCATCAACGTCCACGTTACCATATGTAGTAAACTACCATCTCTATCAATGATTCTATATTTTCTTATGATTTATTGTCACCGATTCACTGATGGTACGGTGGCGGAACGTAAAAGGGACATGTGAGGGCCATGACCCCCAAAATTTTAGAAATTTAAAATTTAGTCCCTTAAATTTAAAAAAAATTAATTTATCTCCCACAATTTTAAGAAATTCATATGAAGTTTCATTTTAAATATGTTTTAATTAAATCCCTCTCATTATTGTTAAAAATCTCATTAAGCCTCTTAAGTTTTTAAAAAAATTTAGTTAGACCTTAATTTTTTTTTTTAAAATGTAAACCGTTTAAAATTTTAAATTTCAGTTTAAACCTTTATTTAAAAAAAAGTTAGCACTTCTAAACTCTTTCATCAATTCCGCCGCTGAATATATGATTCGTACTTTAAATATAATTTATTACTATTATACTTTGATGAGTGGTGTAAGAAGAATAGGAGAGAGACCTTCAAGTTAGATGGGGAGAATGCAGGAGTAATAACATGGCGATGACGAACCCAATCATCTCCTTCAACCATCAGCAAACCACGTCCGAACATGGGCTCTCTGTCGTTTCTAAACACTTTGGGTTTTCCCCAACTCTTTCCCAGCACTCCCGATGACATTTTCCTCAAGAACTCAGGCTCCGCAACATACAGAAATGGCTCCGTCCCCAGCCAATATATAAACAATTTTCCTGCAATCCAAACACACAATCACCAGCCTTAGTTTTAAGGGTTCGTTCTCGTTCTTCTTGAGAGGTGATAATTAGAAGGAAAGAGTAGTTACCATAGGATTTCTGCCAACGAGCAAAGTAAGGAAACACAGTGGAGTGTATACCATGGGAAATACCAGAGGATCCAAGTGAAGAATCATCAACATAATCCATACTATTGTTTTTCATCTCTCTGATATTTCCCATGGGAAAGCTAGGGTTTGGACCCACGAACCCATTCTTCTTTATCTTGCTGTAAGCTCGAACGGGCAGAATCCAGCAGGAGAACAACAATGTGAAGAACAAATAAAATGAAAAACCCAGCATTGACAAGCTGAAGAAAACCAAGGACAACATGAAAAACACCATTGTTAAGGTTGTTCTTTGTATACAAGGACGATGAGCTGATGTTGTTGTTTTGGGGGCATTTATAGGAGAGGATAATCGAAGTAGTGGGGAATTCAAGAATGTCGGATTTGAACCATTTTAATTTCAAAATCTTTAAATCTTCGTGTTGAACCTTTACAAAGATCTGCTTTCCTTATTTCTAGTCCATAATATGTTTTTTTCAAATATATTGGCTCTTGGTCTTTGAGCTTTGCAATTTGATTTGAATTGATTTTCGTATTCTACTATTCCTTTGAAAAATAATAGAACGGATTGGTATTTAATTTATTGATAATGTATAAATTCAAACATCGACAGTAAATTATATTTTGAGTATTTTTTTGTTTAATCATCTATATCCAGTCCATTGACTGATTAATTTGGTTCGGGTGCTGCAAAAGCTCGTTATGAGACAATCTTTTTAATCTAATTTAATGCTTCATTTACAATGTTAAAATTCGACTAACCAGTTATTGATTATATTCTTTTGAGTTTTGTCGACTAGGCCCGCTTGATTTTGTTAGGTGAGTTTTGGGTTTAAACTTTACACTCATGAATTTCTAGGAAGCTTAACCCCCGAATTAAAGCTTGATATTTGATTTGTTTTTCCTCCTCTTAAGTGTTTCACATTATTTCTTTTCTATATTATCCGAGAGAATATGTCAAAATTTATTATGTAATTATTAGGGAAAAAACAATCAAACGTACACACTTCTAGATAAACACATTAAAACTTATGGAAGCCTCATTAATTAATTTAAATATTTTTAGAGAACAGAGTTAATCACATTAAACATCCTTAAATTATGTATTTGATTTTGAGTTGATCTTCAAACTTCAAAATATTCTAATGAAGTCCTTTAATTATTAATATTGTTCCAATTAGATTCTCATATCAGTTTAGCCATCAACTTGGGTGTTAAATGGCAAGGTAGGTCTTACACAATCTATATTTTACAGGTCAAGTCTAACTTGTCCATGCAACATATCACACTTTGTTTAAAATTTGATTCGTGTGTTTTAAATACACTCTATATTAAATTTGAGTTGACGTTTAATGTTCAAACACATTATTCGACTGATTGAAGGACTTGATTTAAACAATATTGATAGTTTGTGGGATCCATTATAATGTTTTAAATTCTGGGACCGGTTTAAATCATCTAAGCATGTTTTGAAAATGTTTGATGCAATTAGGTCTTAAAAATGGATTTTATTATTAAACATCTTATTAGTACATTTCTGATTTCTCAATGTTTGAAATGTTGCAGTATATATATATATAAAGTCCTTAAAATTGTGATTAAAAATAGCCACTTTTTAAGATTAATTTTATATTTTTCTCTAGTTAACAATGGTGGCTACGTAGTTAGAAGTGAACCAATCATTTTCTCCTAATTAAATGCACACGTGGAGATCGAAGTTATTAGTGTTTAGCACACGTTTTGCTTTTTCTTTTCCCTGGGAAACAAGGCTTTTTGCAGCAAAGATGGCTTTAGATTTAGATAAATATGGAATTCATAAACTAAAAAGGGAAAAAAATCCTCATTGTACAATACCTAACGCATATAAAGAAAATGTACGTATTACTATAGGAAAATTTTACAACGGGTCGCACACCGTTGAATACACTAACGCAACACACTGCTGAAAACCATTAAACATTACTAACGCAATACACCGCTAAAAATTATTAAACTTTTTAATAAAAATTAAAAATCTTAAGGACTAGATTTATAATTAAAATTATTTTTAAAAAATAAAAAATTAGATTTAATAAACTTTTATATTTCTTTATAATATTTAAATTGATATATTAGAATCAAATATTTCAAAATCTCCTTAATATCAAGAACCCTAATCCCAATTCCTTTATTTTCGTTCTGCCACTGTTGTTGTTACCTCCACTATTACCACCGTCGCTGTTATTGCCACCTTTATTTCAAATGAGTATTGAACACTATTATTTTTTAACGTGTTTTGATCTGGGTTTTTAACAAATGAAAAAGTAAAACTATGTATTAAAAATGGCGGTTGCTAGGGTTTCAGTAAGCTGCAACTATTTCAGTAACATGCTTGTAAACAAGACCGCTTTCACCACGAAGAAAGATTATGGCAAATAAGAAAGGGAAGCTCAATGGGCGCTTGCTCAAAGAACATTGCACGGACTTCAACCTCCGGAGAGTTCGAATCTCTTTAATAACAAGAACAGTTATCGCAAGTTAACGGAGACTGCCGAGCAGGCTAAGCGACAAACCGAGGTTGCGAGGCTCCGAGAGCTACATACGCTCAAAGGGTACGTCGAGTCAGTGGCGAAGCTGAAAGGGCTGAACATTTATATGATCCAGCAGCATTACACTGTTTAGAAAATCGTTATCGGAGAAACGAAGGTCGACGATTCAATAACATTTATATACGATGGTGAAGAGTAAAGGGAGAAAAGAATTTAGTTATTGGAACAGTCTAACATGTCTGTGGTGCCATGTAACTTTACATACACAATTTCTAGCTTTGTGTTTCTTTTCAAATTTGGTTTAAGTATTAGGGACCAAGGATTTGCATATCTGTACTTTTTAAAATTTAAATTTGAACATGTCCGGCTGTTTTAAAATCAGATAAAATTTATTTATAAAAAAAATTATGATCCTTGCAATAAGGGTAGAAAGCACAAAAGCCGACAAAAAATAGTTAACGGCGATGGCAGCAGTGACGACATCGGCAAAAAAAATAAAAGGGTTGGGTTTAGAGTTTTTGATATTAAAGAGATTTTGGGATATTTAATTCTAATATATCAATTAAAAATACTATAAAAAATATAAATGTTTATTAAATTTAATTTTTAATTTTTTGAAATAATTTTAATTATAAGTCTAGTCCTTAAGTTTTTAATCTTTATTAAAAAAATTGAATAATATTTAATGGTGTATTGCGTTAGTGGTGCTCAGCGGTGTACGACGCTATGGTAGACTCATCCATTATTATTCCCAGAATAAATAGATAAATTTGAGGCTAGATTTGACATTTCCGTTTAAAATAAAGCTAATATAAAAGTTTATTTCTATATTATTTCAACTTGGGTCCTTAGCTCAGTGGTAGAGCATTTGACTGCAGATCAAGAGGTCACCGGTTCGAACCCGGTAGGGCCCTTAAATTATTTTTTTCCCTCTCTCCTGTTTCGGCAGCGTTTTATATTAAATATGGGCCTTAATGGACAACATCTTTTTCCTTATGGCCTATGGACTACAAACTAGGCTCACAGTTGCATGACATAAACCTGCTTACACTGTTGTTGTTTTGACCGCTTTCAAGGATTTTACGAGATATTTTAATCGGTTGAACGACTAATAATAGTATTCGTTTTTATTTTACGTTAGTTTGAATTTCGATATTTATATTAAAAATATTTATTATCATTTTATTTTATAATAAAAATAAGCTTCTTTTATAGAGAATCTTTAAAATCATTTGGATCTTTTCCTCCTTTTTTATGCAACTTCCAAACCCCTTTTTCCTGAGCTTTTTTAACGTGAGGCGGCTAAAATAAAGCTATAAAAAAATTCTTATAAAAATGGTAAGAATTTCGGTATTAAATTTTTTGTACATACAGAAATATTTACAAAATCGATAAGCATTTCTGTATATATCGGAATTTTTACTATTTTTGTAAGAATTTCTGTATGTATAAAAAAGTCGATACCAAAATTTTTACCATTTTTGTAAGTATTTCTGTATAGCTTCATTTTAGGCTGTCTCACCCTAGAATTTCCCCATTTTCCCACTTTTAAGTTATACTCATAAAGTTTCAACCAAGTATTAGCTTTTTACGGTAGGGACAGCTTTGCAATACCATTCATGGGTAGAGGCACGTTATAGTTTGGATTTTTTATATAAATTGTATATAAAAAATTAAAAATATATATAAATAACTGTAGCGATGTTTTTTCTCGCTAAAAAAGAATGTTTTTTTTTTATTTTTTTGTGTTTGAAAAATATTTTCTTCCGCGTGGGATTTTATAAAACCCGTGTTTTATTTAAAAATGGAGTCGCCACCGGCCACTCAAGGTGGACCGGACACAATAGAAAACCAGAGATTTCAAATTGATGGGTTCGGGAAATTGATGCGTTCGGGAGTCGGTTACGGATGGGGAAGGATTAGCACCCCCACACCGCCCAAAATTGGTACTTTAATAATTACCGCTTTATTAATATTAAACTTTCCGGATTAAAGTGACGATTAGATTAAAATTCGGTTATAAATGCGAGTAGATTTTAAAGGCCCCGTTATTCGAGAGTAAACGTCCAACCACTATCACTACGCCTGATACTGGCCCCGTTTACACTCGAATAAAAGAGCACCGCATTGACAAAATATATGTTCGTTGTGGAAACTTAAAAAAACATGGCAAATATAAATAAATACATTGCGGTAAAAATATAAATAAATATTAACAAAATTAAAACTAATCTAACACGAATAAGATACTATTCTAAAACATACATATTAAACACACTTGCATACATGATAATATACATATAATATTAATTAATCTAACAATATGTACAAACAACAATATAAATATACATAGAATCTTATATATATATTAAAGTGTAAAAGAGATAAAATATTATACGTGAAATATGAACAATGGATATAAAACATATGTACATATATCATGATATCAATGTATAATAAAAATAATTTTGTATAATAATAGCATATTACACACATAATAATAATAATAATAATAATAATAATAATGTTTGGTTTACACTAATATACATAAGACAACATGAATATAAAATTTAAGGGCTACAATGCAACAATATTAAATTATATGGCATAAATAGTACATATTAATGGACTAAATTAAAACAGATGCAAAATATATGGGCTTAAATATAAACTAAAAGAAATATCATGCTGGAAATTAAAGCCTACATTTCAGTGACTAAACAGAAACAAAATGGAAGTTAAAGGCCACAAAGACATAAAAAAAACATATTAAACGCGCCTAAAAGATAGAAGGACCAAAAGTGTAAATAGACCCTAGACAGAAATGAATGCGGGTTGAAAGAGCAAGGGCCTAGAGCGTAATTTACCCATTACCCGAACTCGCGGATCCTCCCCGGATCCGGGTCACCGCGGGTCGGGTTGTGCCGAAATGGCACCGTTTTGTTTAAGGTTGGTTAAAATAAGGGTTGGTTTTATTTTCATATTTCGAATGGATTAAAACCCTAAACAATTCTCCCAACCCTCACTTTCTCTCATTCTCTCGACCTTAGACCAACAGCGGCCGCTCCCTACTCCACGCCGTTCACCGGCCTCGCGGCCTCACAGCGAACATGCGGCGGTGCAACGCGACAAGGGAGAGTAACAGGTACACCTCGAATCCCTTCTTTCTTGTTATAAAACGGGATTAGAAAATCTTTTGATTTTTTTTTGAAAATAAAACAAAGTTTGATTTCAAGAACAAAGAACCCCTTTTTTTATTCTATTTTTTTATTCGAACAAAACAAACATGCAAAAAAAAAAACGAGAAAATACCTTAGACTCTTTGTATTGATTTCGAAATATTTCTTCCCTCTTTTACAAATTTTCTAGATCCAAAAGTCCCCTAAATTTCTCTCTGTGTTTTTTTCTCTCACTCTCTTCATTACATTTTTTGGTTTCTTATATCCCGTTCCAAACTAACAAATCCCCTTTTTTTTAATTGCTGCAAATCTGGTATGATGGAGATAATCCGGATTTTGGGGAAATAGGTCTGAGATAGGGTATGGTTGAAGGTATGGGTTCGGCCAGAGGGTAGTTTAGATTTTGATTTTGGTTATATTTTTGGATTTTCTGGATTTTGTATAGATTTTAGGGATTGGGATTTTATTTGTTTTGGTTACCGGCGAAGAGGTGGCCGGAGCATGACGGCGGCGGCAGTAGAGGAGGGTGGCGGTGGCAGTGGAGGGTATAAGGGTTAGGGTTAGGTTAATTTAGGGTAAAGGGCATTTTAGTAATTTCATGTTTGGGTCGAGTCTGAACCGGGTTTGGTTCGGGTAAAACGAGTTATTACAATAACACTCTTTTTATAAATAAAATGACATCCTTTATAAATAATTAATTCTCCTTAAATATCGTTAAAAAATAACACAAAAATGACATTTCTTGGATAAATTTCTGGCTCCGCCCCTGATACCATAAAGTATTCACTGAAAGAAAAAGTTGATACCATTCACATGATCACGTATATTTATGTCAAGTTTTGATTCAGATAATTGAATATTCATTAATAACATGATAAACATCAAAATTCGAGTCGATAGTCACATTTGATGAGTGATCTATAAGCATTACATTCGAATTTCAGCTGTTTATGAGGCCAGAACTTGGAAGCTTCCCATAATAGCCTCCCCCTCACCTAAACTTTAATCATATATGTTTAGCCTTTGGTTTCAACATACACTTTAACAACTCTTAGTTTACCTACACACATACGACCAATTATTCAAATATATAAACAGTATACAATTGAGATCCGATCTTCCTCGATCTCTGCAAAGACTGATTCCTTTGCTGCATGCATACTAGAATCTCCATACAGGGATGGACTGAGGGGTACGGGGGCAATTGAACCCACTATAAATTTTAAATTCTTTTATACTTCAGATATTTCCTTTGTATTTTTTAGGGTACTACACATGAGACCGTCGATCTTTGGGGTTGGTGTCGAAATAACCACCGATTTTTCAATTTTGTCAAAATGACCACTCAACTATTGATATGGTTTTAATATAGCAACCAACCGTTAAAAACTAACAGAGAGGCTGACGTGGCAGTTAACAGAAACTTATATAATTACACATTTAGTCCCCGCGATGTTCACATTTAATCAATTTAGTCCTAGTTTCAATTTGATAAAATAAATTAATTATTCAATTAGGTGGTGACACGTGTCACCACATTATTGGAGAGAAATATCAAAGCATTGCACAAATGTAGTTGGGGGAAATCAAACCCACATTCCCTTAGGCATAGGGGGAAAACCTCTGCCACTGGGCTAGGAACATATTTATGTCACGAAACACAAAATTTAATATATGAGTTATATGATTGTTAATGCCATGAAAAAAGAATTAAATGTGATTTTGGGGGATTCGAACATGACACACTTATGATGCATAAAAACATCTAACCCAAAATTTTATAAACCCTAAACCCTAAAAATTTTATAGATCCTAAAACCTAAAATTTTTATGAACCCTAAAGCCTAAAAAAATTATAAACCCTAAAAAGTATAGTTAGTGCATGATTTTAAAAAAATCTCTAAACCCTAAAATATAGTTAGTGAATGATTTTAAAAAAAATATAAACCCTAAAAATTATTAATTAAGTTAAAAATCATAAACCATGCACTAACTATAATTTTAGGGTTTATAAATTTTTTAGGGTTTAAGGTTTATAATTTTTTAAATCGTGCACTAACAAAATCTAAAACCCTAAAAATCATAGTTAATGCATGATTTAAAAAATCTCTAAACTCTAAACCCTAAAAATTATAATTACTACATGATTTAAAAAATTTATAAACCCTAAACTCTAAAAATTTATAAACCATAAACCCTAAAACCTAAAAAATTATAAACCCTAAACTCATAAACCCTAAAAATATGTAAACTCTAAACCCTAAAAATTATAGTTAGCGCATGATTTAACTTTTTTACAGACCTAAACCATATACCCTAAAATTATAGTTAGTGCAAATTTAAAAAATCTCTAAACCCTAAAAATTATAGTTAGTGCATGATTTAAAAAATTATAAAACTTAAACCCTAAAAAATTTATGAACCCTAAATCCTAAACCCTAAAAATTATAGTTAGTGCACAATTTATGATTTTTAACTTAATTAATAATTTTTAGGGTTTATGGTTTATAAATTTTTTAGGGTTTAAGGTTTATAAATTTTTTAAATTGTTCACCAACTATATTTTAGGGTTTAGAGATTTTTTAAATCATGCACTAACTATAGTTTTTAGGGTTTAGGGTTTATAAAATTTTAGGGTTTAGGGTTCATAAATTTTTTAGGTTTAGGGTCTATAAATTTTTAGGGTTTAGGGTTTATAAAATTTTGGGCTAGATGTTTTTAAGCATCATAAGCGTGTCATGTTCAAATCCCCTAAAATCACATTTAATTCTTTTTTTATGGCATTAACAATCATATAACTCATATATTAAATTTTGTGTTTCATGTTATAAATATGTGCCTACCCTAGTGGCAGAGTTTTTCCCCTACACCCAAGGGAATGTGGCTTCAATTCCCCCCAACTACATTTGTGCAATGCTTTGATTTTTCTCTCCAATGAGGTGGTGACACGTGTCACCACCTAATTGAATAATTATTTTATTTTATTAAATTGAAACTAGGACTAAATTGATTAAATGTAAAAATTAAGGGGACTAAATATGTAATTATATAAGTTTCTATTAACTGGCACGTCAGCCTCTCCGTTAGGTTTTAACGGCTGGTGGCTATATTAGAACTATATCAATAGTTGAGTGGTCATTTTAACAAAATTAAAAGATCGATGGTCATTTCGACACCAGCCCCAAAGATTGGTGGTCTCCCGTGTAGTTTACCATATTTTTATTAACAATTTAATTTCGCAACCTTTAAATTTTTGTAAGTTTGTACTCTTTACATTTTTAATGTATTTTTTTAATAGTTCGCACCTCTTATATGAAATCATGTATTCGTCCATGTCTTCAAGTATCTCATTTTCTACCCAAAATGACAGCAAAATCAGAAACGATATATTGGGTCCAAACTTTAAATCACGAAAACAAATCTAAGTAGCAAATAAAGTATTTAACCAACTACTTGTAATAAATCCGTCCTACCTAGCTAAGCCCTTCAAACAAAATGTGTGTATATAAATTCGGATGAGTTACTCTCGATATTCAGTTGTCATATGAATTTTAATTATATTTAAAATTAAATTGTATCTAATTCTTAAATAAAGGACAAAATTCTCAATATAATATTATTTTATTCATAAAATTCGAATTAAAAATTTATAAAATTCTCATGTTTGGACATTAACCCTTACAAATTAACCCACTAATCTCAAAAAAGCTCTATAAAAACTATTATAAAGGGACAAAAATCCTATGCCCCTCGTTAATGCTTATTCTTGTGTTACAATATTAAAAAGATTAAATTTTAAGCAATAATTCTGATTTAGAAATTCTAAACGTAAATAACCCTGATTTAAAATTTCTAAACGTAAATCATACCCTTAAAAAATACATCATACACCTAATATTCTAAACACTAACCTTAAATTATAATCTTAAATTTTAAATTTAATTTTTTAATAATAAATTATAAATAAAATTACCGAAAAAGACAATTTTTACTCATTATAAAACTGCAAAGAATAATCCGATCATGTCAATGTCGCTTCAAAAGGTGAAAAGGATAGTACAATAAATAAGAAATATATTTAATATCAGAGCATGGTTCCATTTGTTGGGGAAAGTTTCTATCTATCGTATTTGATGGACCCAATTTAACCAACTGATTTAAGACTCATACTTGTAAATGGAATGTGATCTCGAATATCAACCAACAGATGTCAACATAAAATACTTTAGTTAGTTGAATACTAATAAACATTTTTTTGAATAGTCTTAAAAGTGATTACAATATAATATATGTTCGGACAAAAATTATTTGTTCCTTTTCGATGCCCCTATTTATGCTCTAACCCTAAATTTTAAACCCTAAAAAATATATCATACTCCAAATTTCCTAAAATCTAAATCTAAACATTAAACCTAAACCTTAAACCTAATTTTTTAGTATTGAGGTATAAATAGGGGCACCGAAAAGGGCAGAAGATTTCTATTCGTATCTGTTCATACATAGGGGTGCTTACCTAGTTGAGCAGTTGACAAACAACTCGAGCTTGACTCGGTCAAAACTCGGTTAACATTCGACTCGAGTTGACTCGACTTAATATCGAGCTCGACTCGAGATCTTAGCGAGTCGAGTCGAGTAAGATCCAACTCGACTCGATACGTTCGTGAGCAGCTCGTTATTTTTTATATAAATTCTTTTATGAATTTTTTTATGGTTACCTTAAATAATTGTGTTCAAGAAGTTTAAATATTAGTTGAAAACTCTACAAAAATTCAATGAATTGCTAGGTAATTTACCCATAAAATTTTGGTTTTAAATTTCCAAAACGTTTTATATTTCCCCACAATTAAAAAAGTTAACTTGTATTAATAAGAAATTAAATTATAATAATAAGTCTTTTTATTAAAATTTCCCCTTTTTCTTTTATTATTACTTTATATATAAAAGTAGAAAAAGAAAAAAGTCTTCATTTCCATTTCCCATATAAAAAATATGATTGAAATTTAAAACCCCAAAATTCCTAAGGAATTCTCTCTTTTGTTGTTCATCGAAGATTGTTGAGAAACTAAAAAGAATCTCACACTCGAATGTTGACTTCATTTCTAACCTGATTCCGGTAGGTTCGTTTATTTATCTCATTAGACCTCACGTTTTTTTTCTTTTTCTGAATTTCTATATTTATATTAAGCTCTAACAGTATAATTAGATTTTACCTATATTTTAAAAAATAAGGTAAAATTTTTGAGCTTAACGAGCAACGAGTTGAGTTGACCAACAAAACTTTTTAACGAGCACGAGTCAAGAACTACTCAACTTGCGACCGACTCGCTCGATAAGCACCCCTATTCATACATATTCTAAACTCTTTGACAACGCACACACACCTTGCACATCATCAACTTTTCCCCTTGTTAACATTCTAGTAGATATTTATTTTAAATAGTCTTGGGTGATTATAAGGTGGTATCTGTTTAGATTTTTCTTGGTCTATTAACAACGCACACACCCCCTGCAATCAAAACTGCTTCAACCCAGATCCTCTAGGGAGAACAACATTCTCTTTTATCACTGAGGTCACTCATTGTGTTCTTTTAAATTCGAATTTTACCAACAATGATATATATTTTTTGAACAACGATATATTATAATCTTAAATCAAGATAACCTCTTATACTTGAGAAGTATTTGGTTTAAATAAAAAATTAGATGCGATAATTATGTACGAAATTAGATACATATCGTGTTCATGTACAATTGAATCCCACAATAAAGAAGGGAAATTAATGGGACAAAGTCATTTTCTCAAAGTGGACATGGTGCTCGGTTTCTTCCAAACAGCATTAGCTGTTTGATTGTTACTCTTACCAGCCTTAGTGACAAAACCTTATTCAATCACTTTATCTTGTCTGTCCCAAAAATATTTGCTGCCATGTCCCTTGGTCTCATTTTTAACTCGATCATGTGTCATGATTAAATTGTCTATGTGATATGCAAATCTATATGCTTAACTTTAGAATAGTTTAGCCAATGCAGGGTTACTTGTCCTAGACGTTTTTGCGTTGCCTAGAATTAGAATAATTTAGCTCTACTTTTATGGTGATTGTAAATCAATCAACATTATAATAGTAATAAAAAATAGGTCTAATAGTGTCTTGAGATTATTGATTATTGATTGAAGTAGAGAAGGCAATCAATATATAACGGAACAAGTAGATTTCCGTCCACATCAAACTTGTTGTTTGGTCTAGCTGCGAGCATGAATTTATCTCTCAATTTAATTTTAGGGTTCGAATCGTAAAATAAATAAAGTGCATCAAAAATTAATTTAATTTTTTTGGTTGCCCTTTTGGTTTTTAGGGTTTCACCCTGACTAATCCATACCGACCCACGTTGCACATCTGGTTTTGGTGGGTGAGTCGCCCATCGATAATTGATTAAGCGAAACAAGCTTCTTACCACTTGGACTAACCTCGTTGATAAATATTAATCTAATTTGAATCTATATATATAACTCAATAAGGGGCCATCAAATACTCAAATCCGTGGACATTTGATCTTATTGGTGGGATGAAATTTCAGATATCTTAAGTAAGTTTAAATATTTAAATCTTGATGTTATGAAGATAACAAATTGAGTTAGGAGGGTCGTGCCATAACGAGCCTATGTAATATCTAATTTGGATTAGTCAATCATATTTCTTTTTCTTCCTTTATAAAAAGAACTCTACCATCTGCTTTTTCACCGTAAGCTTTGCAGAAAGCAAAGGGTACAGAAGCAAAACAAAGGTGTATGTTCTATTCTTAGTGCAGGTGGAGAGCTCCAAAGGAATCGCATTGATCTAATGTTGATTGGCTTTCTCTAAAACCCCGAATGGATGAATCGAATATCGGTTAATTATTGTTACTACGTTAAGTTTTTTGTCGATTCGGTTCGGTCATTGGATCATGCGATCCCTTCGGAATTTTCCATCGGTAGCTCTAATTTCGTATCAAGCCTCCCGCTGCCGGTAAGCTCATCCTTCTTTTTTTTTTTGATCAAGATAGTTTTTTGCCCTGTAATTTTAGTTCTATGTGCTTGTAAACGTATGCATATCCATATCTAGACAGATGTGGGCAAAACGAATTCAACGAATATTTACGGTGAAAAAGAAGATGATATTCATCATAGGAGACTCGGATTCGGGGTGCTGCACTGCAGTCTGTAGCAGCGAACAACAACCAACTTTACCTGCAATAGTCAAAACCTAGAGTCTAGACAGATTCCATACAACAACACTACATAAACTATGACACTAAAACAAGCAGAAAAGCAAGTCCTGGGATATAGATGTGCCGGGTTCACCACCATGTTTTGAACGTTTCATTTCTTTGCATACCAGATTTAACTAAGAAATCTGTAATTCCATTGCATTGTTTAGGTGTAAATTGAAATTAGACATCTTGAACTAAGGAAGCCTTGCGATCGATCTCCAAGAAATTCGGCCACCATCTCCACGGACGCTGCTGTGAGTTCAAGATCCAGTTCAATGTCACTCTCGAGTCGGATTCAACTATTATTTTTGTCTTCCCAGTCCAATTAGCTTCAATGAAAACCTCAAGAGTCTTGTCAATTGCCATTACCTCAGCATAGTTCAAGGCCACTCTCTAATAACTCCCGATTCTGTCCGCAAAATCCCTCCACAGCCCGCCTAGTCTGATTCCGCTGTCCCGTCCACATTAAATTTCACGAGTCCATGCGAAGGAGGGATCCATTTAGTGAGCGCTTGATCAAGGACTGATTTACTGTTAACACTATTGATTGGATCATCCCACCAAATATCCTTTGTAAGTCGAAGACCTTCGCTTGATGTCTTCACTTAAAATAATGATCGTTACTTCGAAAAAAAAAATCTGGCAGCATTGTCAAATTACCGTTGAAAACTAGTTCATTTCTCGCCAACCATAGGCTCCGAACAGCAACTATTATCAGGGACATATGCGAGATTTTATGTTAGAGGGCAAACCTATAAAATTATAAGGGGAACCTATAAAATTTTAAGAGAGACGAAAATAAATTTTCAATTGAAAATGCATAGAATTTTTTTATAAAAAATTAAATTATATATAGATTTCAAATTTTTTGTTGGGTGTGGGTTCCACTATATGGGAACCCATCACCGATTAACCCATTTAATATGGGTGTTTAAATTTTTTCTTTGTTTTGGGTAATGTTTCTGCCACCTAAAACTCTATTGTTGACTTTGGCATTAAAAGCCATTCTTTTTGCCTTGGAGAGTGTGTGTGGCCGCTAAATTATTGCAGAAAAATTCAAGACTCGTTTGAGAGAATAAAAGAGAGAACAATTTTTGAAGCTTTGGTGCACAAATGATCAACTCTTCGATCAAAAGTCCATCCGTGGTTCAATTGAGCTTATTGGACAGTAGCTAGGCGACTTGGTGTTCTTGACTTTGTATGGTCGAATTTTTCATTCGAGTCTTGTAGCATCGGAAATCCCCATTTTACACCAGCTGCGTTTTTTGTGATGTTCTCTCATTTTTCTCTCTTTTGCTAAAGACTACATATTTTAGCCTTGTTGGAGTTGAATACTTGTTGTAGGCTGGATATTGTAGTCTTGTAGTTGAACATTTGATGATAGTGGAACTTTTTGATCATACCCTAAAGTCATGTGTTTTTTACCCTTGATTTAGATGGGTTTTCCATTTAAAAATATCAATGTCTAGATTTATAATGTTGTGGTTGCATTATTGATTTGTGGTTGATTAGTATTGCTAGAGAACATATTTGTGATATAGTGCTTGCCATAATTATTGACTTGAGTTATAGGGAGAGAAAGAACATCGGTTGTGCTTTCGCTTACTTTCGGTTGTTCAGTTTCTTCCCCAACAAACTAGCATTAAAGCTTGGTTATTGTGTTAGATAATTATGAATATTAATACGAGCAAGATAATTATGTTGAATGGCACGAATTATCAACTTTGACAGAATAAAATGAAAGACTTATTGTTTGTAAAGGCTTTGCATCTTCTGATCTTTGTTACTCAAAAACCCGATTCGAAAAGTGATGAGAAATGGGAATTTGAGCATCAACATGTGTGTAGCTATATTCGACAATTTGTTGAATAAAATGTTTACAACCACATTGATCAGGAGACACATACTCACACATTGTGGGAGAAGCTTGAAAGCTTGTATGCTTCAAGGTCGGGCAATAACAAATTATTTTTGCTAAAGAAAATGATGGCATTGAAATGCAGAGAAAGAACGTTTACAGATGACCATGTTAGTGAGTTTTAAAGTGTAATGAATCAGTTGCTTGGTATGTGTGTCAAATTTGATGATGGGGTGTTAGGGATTTGGTTGCTTGCTACTCTAATAAACTCTTGGGAGACTTTTTGGGACTCACTTATTAATTCTGCTCCATAGGGTATTATTACTTTGGATTTGGCTAAAAGTGGCGTGTTGAAAAAAGAAGTTAGAATAAGATCTCAGGTTTCTACATCACAGTCCGAGGTGTTGGTTACCGAGAATAGGGGAGAAACAGAGATAAAGATGACAAGGGTAGAGATAAAAATTGAAGCAAGTCAAGATCGAAATATAAAAATCTTGAGTGTCATCATTGTGGTAAAAAAGGCCATATCAAAAAATATTGCTACAAGTGGAAGAGAATAAAGGCGGTGGTGATAAAAATGATAGAAATGATGATGAAAAATCTGAGTGTGTTGCTACTACTGCTCGTGAAGATATATTGGTCATTTATACTGAGAATTTGGTCAACCTTGCATACGATGAGACTATTTGTGTGATTAAAACTGGTGTTTTAAATCATGTCACATCGAGGGGGATTTCTTCACATCTTATACTCTTGGTGATTTTGGAGTATTGAAGACGGGTAATGACAGTTTCGTTTCATTTAATAGCGTGAGAGATATTAGCTTGGTGAGAAATAATAGAATAAAGTTAACTCTCAAAGATGTCAAACGAATATTCGTTTGAATTTGATTTCTGTAGGAAAGCTTGATGATGAGGAATTTTGTAACACATTTAGTGAGTGGCAGTGGAAGCTGACTAAAGGCTCCTTGGTTGTGGCTCAAGGAAAGAAGAGTTCAAATTTGTACTTGATGCAGGCTTCGACTTCTAGAAACACTGTGAATGTGACAATAAATGACTCAACTGAGTTGTGGCATAAATGATTTAGTCACATAAGTGAGAAGGGGCTTAATTGTTTAGCCAAGAAAAATCAACTTTCGAGTTTAAAGAATGCCACATTGATGAATTGTGATTATTGTCTAGCAGGAAAGCAGAGAACAATTTCTTTTAGAAGACATCCTCCTTATAGAAGATCAAAGTTGTTAGAGTTGGTCCATTCAGATGTTTGTGGTCTAATAAAGTTAAGATCACATGGTGGTGCACTTTATTTTGTGGCTTTCATTGATGATTTTTTAAGAAAACTGTGGGTCTACACTTTGAAATCGAAAGACCGAGTTTTTTAGGCATTTAAACAATTTCAAGCATTAGTTGAAAGAGAAACAATGAAGAAATTGAAGTTCATTCGTATTGATAATGGTGGCGAGTACATAGGGCCATTTCATGATTATTGTCTGAGACATAGAATTAGACATCAGAGAACACCACCAAAGACTCCACAGGTAAATGAGTTAGCTGAAAGAAAGAACCAAACATCGATTGAGAGAGTTAGATATTTGATGTCACATATAAAGTTGCCAAGATTGTTTTGGGTTGAAGCCTTGAATACAGTAGTACATGTGATTAATCTGTCTCCTAGTGTTTCTTTGCGAGGTGATGTACCAAATAAAATTTGGTTTGGTAAAGACATGTTATATGATCACCTGCGTGTGTTCGGTTGTAAAGTATTTTTTCATGTTTCAAAGGATGAAAGATCCAAGTTGAATGTCAAGACTCGCCAATGCATCTTTATTGGTTATGGTCTAAATGGTGAGTTTGATTATAGACTCTATTATCCAGTTAAGAAGAAGCTCGTGAGAAGCTGAGATGTTGTCTTAATTAAGGATCATACCATTGATGACATTGATAAGACAAAAAAAGAGGATTCACATGATAGTGGTTACTTGACCGATGTGAATCCAATTTCTCTATATCCTTCATCGAATCCTATTCAAGACGATGTATACGATGGTGTTAATGATGACTAGCATGACATATGTGTCTTTGATGCTCCCATATATGATGTTGTGAATGATCAACAACAAGCACATATAGCTCCACCATTAGTTATACTCTAGAGATCTTTTAGAGATCGAGGATCTTCTGTCAGGTATTCTTCTGATGATTATGTTCTTTTGACTGACAGGAGAGAACCTGAATGTTATGAAGAGGCTATGGAGAGTGAATGCAAAGATCAGTGGGTTGAAGCGATGAAAGATAAACTTTAATCATTCTATGATAACCATACCTTTGAGTTGGTGAAACTACCTAAGAGCAAGAGAGCTTTGAAGAATCAGTGGGTTTACAGGCTGAAGCAAGAAAAAAGTCTTCATCTTCATGATACAAAGCTAGATTGATCGTCAAAGGTTATACTCAGAAAAGAGGTTATACTCAGAAAAGGGGGTTGATTTTGAAGAAATATTTTCTCCAGTTGTGAAGATGTCCTTTATTAGAATTATATTGATTTTGGTATCTAGTTATGACTTAGAGGTTGAACAAATGAATATGAAAACTGTTTTTTTTTCATGGTAATTTGGAGGAAGAGCTTTACATGGAGCAGCCAGAGGGATTTGTTGCAGAAGGAAAAAATGATTACGTGTGCAAGTTGAAGAAGGTCTTGTACGGTTTGAAGCAAGCTCCTAGACAATGGTACAAGAAGTTTGAGTCTATTATGAGGGAACAAGGCTACAAAAAAAATTACTTCTGATCATTATGTTTTTGTTAAGAGATTCTCTAGTGGCGATTTTATTATCCTTTTGCTCCATGTTAATGATATACTATTGTTGGTCGTAATGCTTTTAAAATTGACAAGTTGAAGCAATAGTTGAGTAAATCATTTACGATAAAGGATTTGGGGCTAGCAAAGCAAATTCTTGACATAAGTTGACACGTGATAGAAAGACCAAGAAATTGTGGTTATCACAAGATAGATACATTGAGAAAGTACTTCAGAGGTTTAGTATGGACAGAGCTAAAGCTATGAATACTCCCTTTGCTATGCATTTCAGATTGAGTGTTAAGCATAGTTCTTCTACAGAAAAGGAGAATAAAGAGATGTAAAAAGTTCATTACTCTTCAGCCGTGGGTAGTTTGTTGTATGCAATGGTTTGTATGAGACTAGACTTGGCTTATGCTATTGTACATTTAGTCAGTTTTTTTAATCTTGGCAGAGAGCATTAACTCGAGGAGATATACTTCAGACATGAGATATCTTCGTGGCAGTTCCAACTTGAAACTTTGTTTCGACAATAAGTAACATGTTCTTGTTGGATATACAAATTCAGACATGGCCAAGGACACTGACTCGAGGAGATCTACTTCAGGATACTTGATCACTTATGTAGGGGGAGATATGGCATGGCAATCAAGATTGCAAAAGTGTGTTGCTTTATCCACCATCGAATCAGAGTTTATTGCGGTGACTGAAGCATGCAAGAAAATACTTGGATGAAGAAATTTGTGCATGAATTTGGTTTTACTCAGGAGAGGTATATATTGTATTGTGATAGCCATAACGCGATTCATCTTGGTAAGAACTCAACGTTTTATGTTAGATCTAAGCATATTGATGTGAGGTACCATTGGATACGAAATATTATTGAAGCTTGACTGTTAGAGCTTGAGAAAATACTTAATGATGATAATGGTGCTGATATGTTGGCTAAAGCCTTACCAAGAGGGAAGTTTGAAGCATGCTACTTGATGGCCGACATAGAGGTATTCCCCACATAATTGGAGGGGGAGATTTTTTGGGTTCCATTTAATATGAGTGTTTAAATTTTTTCTTTGTTTTTGGTAATGTTTCTGTCACCTAAATCTCTATTGTTGACTTTGGCATTAAAAGCCATTCCTTTTGCCTTGAAGAGAGTGTGTATGGGCATCTAAGTTATAGCAGAAAAATTCAGATTTGAATTAGAAAGAGAGAGGCTCGTTTGAGAGCAAATAGAAGACACAAAACAGTTTTTGAAGCTTTGGTACACCAGTGATCAACTCTTCTATCGAAGGTCTATTCGTGGTTCGATTGAGCTGATTTTTAGACAGCAGCTAGGCGACTTGGTATTCTTGACTTTGTTCGATCGGATTTTTCATCTGATTCTTGTAGCAAAGGAAATCCCCATTTTACAACAGCTGTGTTCTTTGTGATGTTCTCTCATTTTTCTCTCTTTGCTAAATACTACTTGTTATTAGCCTTGTTGGAGTTGAATGCTTGTTGTAGGCTGGATATTGTAGTCTTGTAGTTGAACATTTGATGATAGTGGAGCTTTTTGACCGTATTCTAAAGTCTCGTGGTTTTTACCATTGATTTAGAGGGGTTTTCCACGTAAAAATATCGGTGTCTCGATTTTTTATGTTGTGGCTACATTATTGATTTGTGGTTGATTAGTGTTGCTAGAGAACATATTTGCGATATTGTGCTTGCCATAATTATTGACTTGAGTTATAGGAAGAGAAAGAACATTGATTGTGCTTCCGCTTGCTTTCGATTGTTCGGTTTATTCTCCAATAATTTTAAGGGGACGATTGTCCTTTCCAATCCCCCTCTCAATCCATCCCTAACTGCTATCGAGATTAGCCAAAAGGTTCTCGACAAACCTGTCAAAGAAACATTGAAACAAAATCCAAAGAACTCTGGTATTGATGAAGTGCTAAAATCTCTTGAAAGAATAAGGCGAGATTATTATTGTTACTCCACTCAAAATCTCTCTCATTATTCATATTCAATATTTAATTTTGTAACTCTCATTATTTTCGTTATCCTTTTCACCAAACAAAACGTATTACACCGCTAAATATTAAATAAAAAAGTAATCCGACTAGATATATCAATAGTTTTAGCTCTTAATCCAAAATAATTCAAAAAATTTAACATTTCATATTAAAAAAATATTAATTTAAGCATTGTTCTTCCCTCAATTGATTCTCTCATAAATATTCTATTACTTTCATGTTGTTTAGAATGGCTCTCAGTATCTTATATAGTGTTGAATTTTATCAATGTGGCATTGTTTTTATTGTTATGTGTAAGACACCAGAGAGGGGAGTTAGAAAAATCTTTCTTATGAAATCCATTTTTTGTTGTTCACTCAGATGATATATATATTTTTTTATATTTTGTCATTGTTTTCGAAACATCGAATGCAGGTCGTATTGATCATCAACCGACATCATCTTTAGATTATAGGTTTTGTTACACACATACTTTGTAATGATGTAAGTCAATCTTGCTCAAACATATAATGAAAATAAACTATTTTTATTTCAAAAAGCTCTCCTTAATATATGAAAAGCTAAAATGTAGCTGATACAAGAGATTATAAAAAAATATTATTTAAATAGACTTTTATGTATAATTATTTTATTAAAAATATTAATATTCTTTTTATAAGGAGGAGAGGAAAAGAATAGTTCAAGATCAAACCTATATTTTATTTCAACTGAAGTCATTTGTTATTAATGACGGATCCATAATTATTTTTTAGTGTGAGCACACATAAAATCTCAAAATTTTAAGGTGGATACAAGTCATAAATACTAAAAAAATTAAGAAAATTGAATGTAAATGTGTAAACTTTAAAAAGCACAGAGTGAGCACAACTCAAGTTCAACCTACGATTCTCATAGATTCGCTACCGTTTGCTATTCATAACGAAATTGATGGACAAATCTATATCTTTTTTGAAATTGAAAATTTTGTATTTTTATTAGAAATACAAACAATTGTAATGGAAATCATTGAAGAATAACCATAAGTTTGTGGGGATGTTTCAAAAAAACCTTAAGCCTTGAAAGAAAATAGTAACATAGTGGTTCCAAAAGTTTAGGACCTAACTTCTGTTTAACCTATTTTGTTGGTCAGAAAAAAGTAACTGGAAATTCGGATCTAAAGCCCACAAGTCCAAACAAGGTTAGGCTGAAGAGAGATATACGTACAAGTCTTCGATCCTCCCGTAAACGACTCCTTATCTTGGAAATTTAATTAGCAGCCACTAGGGCTAGTGCTGAGCATGATTAATCGAAAAATCAAAAATCGCTATGAACTAAGGTGATTGGACGGTTTGTGGTTTATAAATTTATGATATAATCGTTTGAATTAAATTAAATTTGATTTTTATTTAATTTATAATTATTTTTATAATGTAAAAATAAGTATTTTTATACTTAAAATATTATAGATGAATTATTAATTATTATTTTTACTTAAAAATTAAATTTTTAATAAATATT
Source organism: Hibiscus mutabilis (assembly GCA_019671005.1). Taxonomy (NCBI): domain Eukaryota; kingdom Viridiplantae; phylum Streptophyta; class Magnoliopsida; order Malvales; family Malvaceae; genus Hibiscus; species Hibiscus mutabilis. Next base: position 77,856 of record JAGYYJ010003095.1, on the reverse strand, counting down.
CATGAAAAATACTTTAAAACTTTACCGTTTAATGTTTAAAAATTCATAAAATGAAGCTATTTTGTCAAAAATAAAATACAAAATTTTAAAAAACAGCGTTAATATGAAAAAACAAAAAACGATGTTAACCAGACCAAAAACTGATGGTTGCTAAAATAGCTTATTAAATTAAACCAAAATCGAACCGTATACATCGCTAGCAGTCACCCTAACTAAACTCTTTTTCACGAAAAATTATTAGATGTGTCTAGCTCACCACGTCATCCATGGTCTCATCCAATAATAATTTTCCATCTCATTTTTTTTCCAAGGTGAATCTTCACCTCTTTCCTACATGTCATTAAATGAATGAATCTCATTGGATGGGACAATGGATGATGTTGTGAGCCAGGACCATGTAATAATTTCTCCTTTTTCACCTATTCTTTAATTTTTCTATTCATCCCTATAATCAAGCAATCTAAGAAATTATATCACAAACTCTTTCTGTCACCTAAGATATGGGTTCAACCAATAAAAATAATACATGTCATTATTTTTTATGAGTTAATTGTACCACACGTCCTCATACTATAACGTTTGTTTTAAATTGATCTCTAAACTTTTAGATTTTCAATTATATCCCCAAATTAAGGCTCCAATTCTAAATTGGTCCTTAAACTTTTGAATATTCCTATTTTATCCCTAAATTATGACCCTCAGTCGATATTGTTCTCCGAACTTTTGAACATTTCAATTCTATCCTCAAATTATTGTTTATGTGTTACATCATATTATTACATAATAATATGCATTGGTGTTTACAAGACAATTAACCATTTTTATAACGGTTTTATTAACATAGAATATGATTAGCATATACTGATAATTCGGGAATTTAATTATAACGTTCAAAAGTTTGGGTGAGCAATTCAAAATGGCAGTCATAGTGTGGGGATGAAATTGAAATGGTCAAAAGTTTGAGGGTCAATTTAGAATGAGGGTCCTAGTTTGAGGATGAAATTAGAATGTTCAAACGAATGAGATTAATTTAAAATAAGGATCATAATTTAAAAACGTGTGGTGCAATTAATATTTTTTACGTATCATCTTTCAAATGTAGTGTACAACACTGTTCACCATGCATTGTCACATCTATTGACGAAGCTATAGTAGTTTGCGATATTATTAGTTGTAATCTCGTACTGTAATTTTGAATATTTTCTCTTTTTAATAAGATTAGCGGCTTCTATTAAAAATAAACTATGATAGGAGGAGTTGAGGCTTCCGTGCTAAATTATTTTACCTTTAATTTTTATAATAAATTTGAAATTTTTATGGAATAATTATAAATTATCTTATACTTTCAAAAAAGGTTATGCTTTGTATTGTTCAAACTGAAATTTTGACTTCTTGATTAGATCCCTTCTTCCTATGAGGCACACATCTTCTTCCTATAGCTAGGATAACGTGTATTATTTTTATTTATTGGACTTGTATCATAGGCATAGGAAGACAAAAATATTATAAATTTGTTTTATCACACGATTTATGGTCGTGATTAATAAAAAATATCTATTTTAATTATTTTTTTCATCTCATCATTTTAAGGACAAATCTTATTTTTTAAGTTAATTTTGAATAAATGGATAATATGGAAAAAGAACGAAGTATATATATTTTTTCTGAATAAAACAATATATGACATAATAAGAAGAGTTTATGATTTCTTATTACGATTTGTTAAAAAAATAAATTTAAAGTTACTGAAGTAAAGTACTAAGTACTAACAGACACGACATATCGGTTTTGTACCATTTTTTTTAGTATAGATGTTGATTTTTTTTTTATCTTTTCGGTTCTCTAAGATTTTATTTTGATTAATTAAGATTAATTCATATCGTATGTCTAATTTTAGTGAGAGTTTTTTTACGAAAATATTTTAATACACAAAAGATTTTAAATTTAAAATCTACTTAAATAATACTAAACTATTTATTATTAGAGCAATTCTATTATTTTTTTAACACTAAGATATTGATTGTTTTCCTGCTATGACTGTTTGGGAAAAAAAAAAAACTCTCTTCAACTAAATTCCCGCGCCGCTGATCACGGAAATAATTGACTCAGTCGAGTCATCGGCCAAAAGTAGTCCTCGTTTCATCTCGTCTACCATTTTCAAAATGCTGAGTGCTAACATTATTTTTTTATTAAACAAATATTACATTATTATATCGAGACTTAAATTTATATAAAATGAGATAATATAAATATTTTTAATTATTAGGTCAATCGGTAAATTTTTTGTTCTTTTTTAACATTTAATTATTCTATTTAGAGAATTTTAATTTAATAAATGATTGTAAAATTTTAAAGATCATGAATTCAAATATTACCATTAAATATAATAGCAAAATATATTATATATTTTTAAACAATTTTTACTTAAGGAGAGAGGAGAAGCAAAATTTATTTTTAATAAGTTTTAAATCCACAGTTTAAAAAAAGTATCAACTAAAAATTTTAACAATTTATTCTATAAATTAGACAGATGTATTATATTTTTAAAATAAATTTAATTTTAAATATTTATAACAAAATTATTAAAAAGATATCAAATATTACTGTCAAAGTATACTGAATATAAAATCCAAAAATTCCGGACACGTGTAAACAAAAGATTTAAAAGGCAAGAGTAGGCACCATCAAAGAAATCAATTCTTCTTGCTTACTCGGTCACCGTAGGGTTCACTTCCACATGACGACCATTACTATCGTGCTCCGTGTCGGTTTCTAATACGAAAATCATCCATGTCGAGTTTCCTTGATTTTTCAAGTCCCCACTCAAAATGAATAAAATATATGAGAAAATTTTTAATATATAATCTGTATGAATTTTAGTTTATACAGATTTTTTAGTTTTAGGGGTTATGGGTTTAGTTTAGGGTTTAGAGTTTAAGAATTTAGGTTGTAGGATTTAGAATTTAAAGTTAGTGTTTAGAATTTAGGGTTTATGGTTTAGTTTTGTAGAATTTAGGTTTAATTTTGATTTATAGTAGAAATAGACAGTCTTGTGTAAAATTATACAACATGTGTATCAAATTTAAACCATTTATTTATATCCTACGCTAAAAAATAAAATTCATGGTCTATGATTTAAAGTTATAGTTTAAAATTTTTAGAGTAGAATATATTTTTAAGATTCAAGATGTAGAATTTAGAATTTAAGATTAAAACATAAAATTTAATTTTTTAATATTAAAATATACAAAGGGATACCGAAAAATGAGGAGATTTTATTCCTCGAAATCAACTATAAAACACCCCTTCCTCTCCCCATCAACATTCACACCAATTTCTATTGCACAGAGCAAGGCACAAAGTCGCTAAAAGAACACAACAAAGTCTTACCTATCGGTCCATGGCTTCCAAGACATTTGCTGTCCTTGCTCTTGCATTATTCGCCTTCAATTTGCAAGCCACACTAGGTTATTTTCGAAGCATTTTTTGCTCCATAATTACGTTAATTTGACGTTATATATAATGGTTTATAGCTATTTGTTTTGTTTTGTTTGTAGGGGAAATAACATGTGAACACCTTGACCAAGACACTTGCGCCTACGCCGTGGCATCAACGGGCAAGCGCTGTGTGCTAGAGAAGCACATCAAGAGGAGCGGAGAAGAGGAATACACTTGCCGCACATCCGAGATCGAAGCCGATAAGATCAGGAACTGGATCGAGACTGACCAGTGCGTTAAAGACTGTGGCATCGACCGGAACTCGTTCGGCATCTCGTCGGATTCGCTCCTCGAGTCTCGCTTCACGGAAATGCTTTGCTCCCCTCAATGCTACAACGGCTGCCCTAACATCATCGACCTTTACTTCAACCTCGCCGCCGGAGAAGGTAATATATATGACTTAAGTTTAAAATTATCCTCAAACTTTAAAACGTTAAGGTCTTATTATTTAACTACTTGTCGCCTTGGCAGGTGTTTTTCTTCCGAAACTATGCGAGGCACGACAAGGAAATGTGCGGAGAGGAATGTCGGAGATCCGGAGCTCGGGTTTGGTTGCACCGGGACCCGTCGGCGGTGTGAAGTTCATGGGAATTGCCCCGGCAATGCCGCCATACTAAAACCATGATTGAATGGACATTTTCACAAAGTTTTAGTAGTATGAAATAAATGAAAGTTGCAGTAGCTAGGGTGATTTCTCAAGCCGGTTTCATTTGGTTCGTGCATGATGTGAACCACGAGCTTGTTGTGTTCAATCCAATAAGATGCTACTTTCTAAGATAGATTTGCTTATTGTAATGGGTGTGAAACAAAAATATTGAAGTTTATAAATACACTTATATTTATTTTATTACCTTCAAGTTTATAAATAATTTTTTTCTCGACAATAATAATGTTATTTATTAATAAAAAGGCTAAGCAACCATGAAATGATGCTAGCTAAAAAAAACAACAAACCTTCGACCAAAACACACAAATCGAGCTTTCATCAACAACATGAACACCTTCAAGTATATACTCGTCTAAGCATATAGATAAACTTATATTTATGTTATTACCTTCAAGTTTATAAATAAAAAATTTAATGTAAAATCAAAATTATAAAACTGTCTAAGCATAGATTATCACATCGAACCGGATAAGATTACAAAATCGACCACATTTTCCTATCAAGTATTTATAACGCTATTACATTATCAAAGTCTCAAATCTAATTAAAATCTTAATTAAACTCAGGGATGGACAGAGGGGACGGTTGCCCCATGAAAATTGAAAATTTATATATGATTTAATTTTTTTTCTCTCTCCCGTATAAAATTTTATAGGTTCACCCTTTAAATTTTATAAATTTGTCCCCTAACATAATGTATTCATCCCTGATTAAACTGGAATAATCTTGATACGAGCAATAAAAGGATCCGCTTTTTCTAGCCTAGTTATCGTGTAACAAACCCATCCTTTCAAGTTTCAACTAAAGTATTGAGATCCGGAAGGAAAAAGGCAAAAGACACGTATGATATGTTGTTTAGAAATATTGATTGTTCCCAACAAGATCACCTCAGGGTATTAATTGGTCATCCTAATAAGCTGGTGATGGAGAGTATTTGAACCAATGCAAACGATGTTTCTACCATCCCCAACTGCCAAAGACATGTGGAGAAGCAATATTAGTATGTTTAGATGGCGACTTTATCACGCTCTGTCTCCTACAATGGCGTCGTCCCGAAAACAAGATGAATTATACGAATAGAATTCGTTTGTCCCATTTCTATGCTTTTTTATATACTCCACCAATAATTTTATATCACGCATATTATTAATAAAATATAAACAATAAATAAAACAGTTAAAAATTATTTAGTACTCATGACATGATTTTAGGACATATAATGAGACACTAAAATGGAACAAACAAATTCTATTCGAATTACCTGTTGAAAAAAATATGATAAAGTAAAAACTTTGAGGCATATTTTCTATGGGTAAATGTGGAGATTCGAATAATGAAATTATGTCTTCATATTCTAATCCATGAGACTTTTATAACGATATCTCATACGTTCAAAACAGGTGAGTGATAAATGAGAAATTGATGCTCAAAGTAAGCTTGTGAATTGAGATAAGGAAAAAAGGAAAAGCTCATATCCCATATTGATGGGTTACTAAGTGTGGGATATGTTTATATGCAAGACTTAACTTGGTTATTATTGAATACTATAAGTTGATATGATATGGGTAATGTGAATGTTTGAAACTTATTATGAGATAAATTTGTCTTAAATATAACAATTTTAATATCTCAAATAAAATGATCAGAGATTATTTTTCAAATTTGGATATTATTTTTTAATATTCTAAAATTAAAAGGATAAAAATATGATAAGATATTATCTTTTTATTCAAATAATTCACAAGTTTTATTTCCAATGAAACTCATATCCCTATAAATAGCATGCAAACCTACTAGGTTTTACGAATGAAAAACCACGAAGATTTTCTATTATTTTTTCTGTGATTTTCTAAAGTATTTTCGGTGATAGAGAAAGGCAAGGTTATAACACGACCTCTGCAGACATGCTACTACAGTTGATCATACAGTTGTTGTATCATGGGAGACAAAAAGCCAATGTATTTCAAGCACCATAGGAGTGGCCGAAAGCCTCAACTCGTTTATGCTAAATCAAAATTACGATTTATTTTATATTACTTCATTTGATTTGTATTATTCGGTTTACTTATATTTTATTATGTTTGATATAATAATAAATTATAATATTTTATTTTATTATTTATTATTTTTTTGGATTATTAACGCCCATTTATCTAACAATTTTAAGACAATTTGAGTTTTAATCTAAGAGAAACAGATTATCAATTCAAATCAGTAAAAGCAAAACATTCTACTGTTGTTAAAATATTAGCAACACCGTTTTCTCAAAACCCGACTTCAAGCAAGGGACCCTATATCGGCGGAGTTCCATACGCAGAAGATATTTGGCCATGGTATGCTATCATCAATTTTTGCAAGAATTTTGGCCTATATTGCGTGAAGAATGTATTTAAATATGAATGTGAAAGCTTTTCGCACGTATTTCTAGTTTACTGGATCTTGTTTTTAAAACAAGAATCAACTAAACCTTTATTGGTTTGTAAATCGAGATCACGTAAACAATTCGTTTCAGGATTTAATTCCTGTCGTTTAAATGAGTTTACTTGATCTCTTTCTCAAAGAAGAGACAATCTGAATAAATTTGATTTATTCAAATTTTGTTGTTGACAAATCTATTTTAACAGAAATTGTCATCGAAAGTAACATTGGTTACTATTCTGTTCAATAGAATTTAGAGTGTTGATTCTGACCGAGGTCTTGAATCAAAGTATAGACGAATTTTATTTTCTATGTCAAAATTAAATTCTTAAAACCTAGTCTGATGCAAGTTATGAAGTGTACTGCCTTTAAAAATGGCTAAAGAATTGTGAGGGTTGTTGGATCGTAAGTACAAAATAGAAGATGTTGGTGCTAAGAAACTCTTAGTTATCAAATCCTTAATTTTGATCACTCACGGTATTCTCGCAAAAAAATTTTGCGAGGCCTCTAAATTACTGTGAACCAAAGGCAGTGGCTTTAACTGATCACTCACAGTATTAAAATTTTTTTGAAAAGCTAACCCGTGTTTGGAATGACGAACTTCCTTAAGCATAAGAGAATGAAACTCATAAACGGTGATTGAAAAATAATACGAAAGTGCATGTCTATGATTGGTTCTTTGAAAGACTTGGTATTTAAGCTGTCAAGTGCTTCACCTCTATTTTCATATGTTACCTGTTCGTTATTGTTCTTTCTATTAAGACCATGTGAACTTTTGTTTTAGGGTTTTAGTTTACTAAAATCCTACCGTCTAACGAAAGTTAGAAATTATGTTTCTATTTCTGGTTTTAGTCTCTGACTAAATTCTGACGTTTAACAGATTCATAATCTTTTATTTCTGGATTGTGACTATGTGACACAATGGAAAAACCAGTGAAATTCATTGGAAAAAATTTCAAAATATGGCAACAAAAGATGTATATTTGACCATAATAAACATGGTCAAAAATGTGAAGGATGATCCCCCTATTATTTAGAGAGGATAAGGTAAATATTGTTACCACCTTCAAATGTTGCTAAGGTAAATATTGCTAAGACAAATATTATCATGAAAAACGTAGTCAAAGTCATAAAGAACTTCAAGAAAACAAACCGTGGATTAGACAGTGTGTTCAAGAAGGAAGTTTCATGGGAAATGCTTCAATTGCTTTAAGATGGGGATAAGCTCTATACGAGTAATGTTGGTACTATAATTTTGAAAATGACTTCCGAAAATAACTACAACTTCAAAAATGTGCCTAACATGTGGGGGAAGCTGTTTTAGTAGCTAATTATCCTTTAAATAAGGTTCCTAAAATTAAAGAGATAAAACACCATATGAGTTATGGAAGGGAATAAAACCCTTCCTACAAATGCTTAAAAATGTGGGGATGTCTTGCAAAGCTAACAACCTCATTACCAAAGCAATGACATAAGAAGTTCGATAGTGTCATGATGACAAATGACTTCAAGATAATGAGTGCGATAAATGTGTATATGTCAAAACTATCAACATTGGATATATTATTCTATGTTTGTATGTTGATGACATACTCATTGTTGGAAGCAACAATAAAATGGTAAAACGTACCAAAGACACGTTAAATTCAAGATTTGACATGAAATATATGAGACTAGCTGATACGATTTTGGGCATCTAAATCAAACGGTCACCTGAATGTCTTATATTGACTCAGTCACACTATATAGACAAGATTCTTGAGAAATTTGGCAAGGATGATTCTGGTATAGCTAGAACTCCATTAGACACGAGGCAAGATTTTTCCAAGAATAAAGGTCAAAATATTGACCAAGTATAATATGCAATGGTCATAGACAGTCCAATGTACCTCATAAGCTACACTAGACTATATATTACTTTTACCATGAGCAGTTTAAGTATATTCACAAGCAATCCAAGTGAAAATAACTGAAAATCAATTGTGAGGGTATTGAGATATCTTAGATATACTCAAGATTACCGATTGCATTATTCCAGAGATCCTACTATTTAGAAGGATACTCTGATGCTAGTTGGATATTTGATATTCAAGATATCAAAGGCAGAAGTGGATGGAAACCCTCAAGAAAAACATTTATAACTAGATTTGTAATAGAATATGAGTTTGTAGTTCTAGACAAGTCTAGAGAAGAAGTCGAATGGCTTCAGAATTTCTTGGAGGATATTCCTGAATAGCCAAAGCATGTGCCCACAATATACATATATTGTGATGACCAAACAAAAATTGGTAGAGCACAAAGTTTTATATACAATGGTAAGTCGAGACATATGCGCCGTCGACACAATACCATTGGACAACTAATCTCAAATGGGTTATCTTCATTAATTTTGTAAGATCAAATGATAATATTGCAGATCAGCTAATAAAAGGTTTGAATCGAGATCAGGTTGAGAAAACATCGAAAGGAATATGACTAAAGCCCATGGAAATTTAAGGGGCTATATGAAGGAAAATCCTACCTAGTTGACTGAAAATCCCAAGATCTAGGTTCAAAGGGATAACCTACTTGCATAGGCATGTGCGGTCACTATAAGGGTTCTTCTTCCAAGTCTGTTCCTATGATATGAACAATGATCAAAAGTGGAATAGGATAAACAATGCTTTTAATGACCATTGTGTGTTTCGGTGAGCCGAACAACATAAGTCACCTATGTGAGAGTGAAGTAGGGCTACTTCAAGGAGACTATTGGGGCATAGTTCTCTCAAACTCTTGAAGAACCAGGAGATGTCCATGGCTATGCGGACATACCAATAAGAACTAATATTCTTGCCAGAGAAATAGTTGTGTGAAGTATATCATCGCTTACATAAATGGCAAAACAGTCAAGGACATCACGTCTACTGGCCAGCTAATAAAGTAAATATACTTTTACAAGGAAAGGTTCAAGGGTGGATACCTACCTATCCTATACAGCTATAGATCGTAGAATCTATCACCACATCGAGTCAATTTTTTTTTTATTAAATCAATTTCATTCATATGGGGGATTATTAGAAAAAATATGATAAAGTGGAAATTTTGAGTCATATTTTCTATGGGTAAAGGTGAAGATTCAAATAATGAAATTACGTCTTAATATTGTACTCTATGAGATATTTACAACGATATCGCATACGTTCAAAATGGTAAGTGGTGAATAAGACCTTTACTCGAAGTGAAGATGACACAAGCATCCATAATTTCAAACAGTGGTGCAACTAGGGCTAGTTCAAAGACGGAGCCATGAGACTCTGACTTCAAACAGTCTCTGGTTATCAGGATGGCAGGTTAGCGTGGCAGTATGTATGCATGCATAGGGCGTCGGGCAGTGGGATGGCAGGGCATGGGAGGACAGGTTTGAATGGTTCGGGAACTGGATTTTTTTTATTGGGGATGAGTTGGTTGGTTAGATAAGTGGTTGGGATTAAATTTGGTGGTCTTAAATAGAGGTTGAAGGTGAAAAATGATATGTGTATTTGATTTTTTTGAGTTGTTAGTGTAGAAAAATGAGGAAGAGGATTTAGAGAAAATATTGTAAGTGTGTATTTTTTTAATTTAATAATAGTATTATTTCATTAATTGTATTTTAAAATTTTAAATTGTATGTTATAATGTAATTACCACCAAAATTTGATATTTATTTTTTTAACTTAGTATTGATGATGATTAGTATAAGTTTAATTTAAGACTTGGTTTTGAATATTTTTGTGTTGAATATGTGGTTGAAGGTTTGGAGAAAATTGTGAGAAAATTGAGTAAAGAAGAAGAAGGAAGATTTTAAGTTTAATATTATTTTTTAAATTTAGTATGAAAATTCGATTTATATTTTTTAACTTAGTGTTGAGGATGATTAATATAAGTTTAATGTTTTGAATAATTTTGTGTTAAATAAGGGTTGAATGTGGGAAATATTGTTTAAGAAATTTTTTGAGAAGGAGATAGAGTAAAGAAGAAGAAGATTTAGAGAAATATTGTAAGTATATGAGATGTGTATTTAATTTTTTAAATTAGTAATATTAATAATTTTAATTTTTTTAATTGTATGTTGTAGTTTAATATGATTTTTTTAAATTTAGTACGAAAATTCGATTTATATTTGTTAACTTAGTGTTGATGATGATTAATATAAGTTTAATGTTTAGAATAATTTTGTGTTAAATAGGGGTTGAAGGTGAGAAATATTGTTGAAGATTTTTTTTTAATTTTAAGTTATTAATATTAATAATTTTAATTTTTTAATTGTATATTATAGTTTAATATAATTTTTTTAAATTTAGTATGAAAATTCGATTTATATTTGTTAACTTAGTGTTGATGATAATCAATATGAGTTTAATGTTCTGAATATTTTTTTGTTAAATAGGTGGTTGAATGTGAGAAATATTGTTAATTTTTTAAATTAGTAATATTAATTTTAATTTTTAATTGTATGTTGTAGTTTAATATAATTTTTTAAAATCTAGTACACAAATTGATTTATATTTGTTAACTTAGTGTTGATGATGATTAATATAAGTTTAATGTTTTGAATATTTTGTGTTAAATAGGTGGTTGAAGGTGAAAAAATTTGTAGAAGAAATTTTGTGTGAAAATTGAGTAAAGAAGAAGAAGAATAATTTTTGTGTGAAAATTGAGTAAAGAATTTTCCCTGGTTATTTTTTATTTGATTATGATTATTATTTTTTAACATAGTAGATTTAGTCTCGGTTTACTAATATTTTCTTACTTGTCATGTAGGATGGCTGAGCAGGCTCTTTTGTTGCATTTACAGGATCAATACATTACTAGACTTAGGGTTGATAAGCTGGTACAAAATTTTTAAAATTTATTTATTGTGAAACCAGTCACTTCTGTATTTTTGTTAATAATTATATTTAAATATTACATTAATTACAGGATACGGGTGATACATTTCAACATCATCGGAGCATGGTAGAAATTCCCCTAGAGAATAGAATTCTGAATTTCTTGTATACGACGGGATTTTATCATGCGACATTCCTTCGTGGGTACAAGTTGGTTCTCGGCTTGATTATCGCTCTAATTGAGCGAAGGATACAAGTTGGTTCTTGGCTTGATTACCGCTTTAATTGAACGTTGAAGACCCGGAACTCATACATTCTATATGTCTTGTGGAGAATGCATGATCACGCTAGAAGACGTGATTTATCTCGTGGTCCTGGTAAACGAAAAGCCATTGATCGAGCGTACTCAGGGTTCAACTACTATAATTTGCGAAAGGTACCTTGGGAATGTGCCATATGGAAGTAATGTGATCGGGTCTCGTGTCAAATTGAGTTGGTTGGAAAGTGAATTTGGACTTAATCCGTATAGTTCAGTTGATGAGGTTTATAAGGTTAGTCGAGCATATATTCTGCAAATGATTGGAGGGATACTAATGTCGGATAAATATGGCAATCTGGTCAATATACGGTATCTATACTTTTTGGATACTCCTTGAGAAGCTAGTTGTCAATATAGTTGGGGATCAACCATTTTAGCATGCTTGTATTGTGAGTTGTGCAAGGCTGTTAGACTAGAAAAGGGTAAGAAGGTAAGCAGTATTGGTGGATATCTGTTGTTGTTGCAAGCGTGGGCTTGACAACGACTTTCTTTTTTTACACCGATTACTTTAACACATATACGGCTTCCTCTTGTTGCAAGGTAGATATCTTGATTTTGAGTTGAATGTTTAAATTAAATTTATTTATTTTTTAAAATATTATTGTGATTTGTATGTAGATTGTACGAGGAAAAACATGAGATGAGATTGACGCACAGTAGCGTTAGAGTGTGTAAATCTGAAATTGATTCATATTGTCAAGATCAGGTATCTGAATGGAAAGTTTATTTGGTTTAACCTATATTATTTACATTTTAGTGAGATGTATTATTATTAATTGTAATAATAATATTTTTTTTGCAGTTTATTTGGATGTCGTACAACGATGAGAGCATAATTTTATCAGATTATTTGGCGAATAATTCTACTTTATGGTGTAGTGTTATACCGTTGATCCACTTTGCTACTATTGAGTTTCACTTTGGAGATAGGGTGCTGAGGCAATTTGGCTTCCACCAGCCCATTCTGTGTATTTCACGGTATCATTACTTTCTTCACGAGTATGATGGACGCGGCAGGCCAAATGTCGATTAGAAAGCCGTACATGTCGATTATATTATTTTGTGGAACAACAGAGCTTTATCGTTGCCGTATCATAGTCCAATACAAGCTGATAATTTTAATTTTGAGAGTTTAGAGTACATGATCTAATATCATAGTCATGAAAAGCTGTACTGAACTGCTCTCGAAAGACGAGAAGAATGCCAAAGGTATAAGAAAAAATATGGCGGTAAAGGTAAATTATCGAAGACTGTAGCAGACGCATATGAGAGTAAAAGTGTTTATAGTGGAAACCCTAAAGGTTGGCCAACCACATGGGAGCCAAATAAGAACAGAGTAACGCCAACAGCTGTATAGGAAAGAAAATTGCCTCCTACATGTGTACAACCAGAATTGGGGCTGAGCTCCTCAGATAATCTAGTGTTTGATGATGATGGTTTATACAGACCATAGTTTTATCCGCCTCCAACATGTCTACAACCAGAAGTGGGCTCGATCTCCTCAGGTAATCCAGGGTTTGATGATGTTGGTTTATACAGACCCGAGTTTTATCCTCCACAGTCACCCATTTACTCGAACTTTGGATAGAACATAGATTTTTAGGAAATGCAAAATTTCCTGATTTTATCATAGATTATGAGAGGGCAAAGCGGATATAATGCAGATTTATTCACAACACTGCCTTTTATGCCCTCGGTGACTGAGGAGGCGAGCTACACTAAAGAGGATGCTGAAGAGGATCCTGAAAAACCATAGAGGCCACAATGTGCTCGACGATCGCCTCGGAATTATCTTTCAACCACACCCTTACATAAAAAATGATTTTATGTCTTTTGTGTAATACATTTGAGTTTGAATTTTATTCTTTTTATTTTTAACTATTTTTTATTATTCACTTAATTTAAATCTAATTATCTTTAGTAATTAGTGATTTGCTTTTCAAATTCGACTGTTTTAATTTATTAATTACAAATGGCTTAAATGTTCATGTTCATGCTTAAGACTATGTAATTAAGTTACATAATAATAAAAGTGACAATTAGGGGTTAAAATGTCATATTTTGGTTAAATAGGACAAAGGTTTCGAAACCATATTAAGAGGTATCGAAATCACCATTCTAGAATGTTAATTTTGTGAATCTGTGACATAGGTTTCGAAAACTTTCCAATATATTTTGAAACCTTACCTAAATTATTGAAAATTTACGTTTTGGTCACTATCTCATAACTTTTTCAATTGAACTCCGATTCAGTTGTTTTTTTAACTTGAAGTTTTGTGATGAGCATAAAGTTAAAAATATTTTCTACCAATAAAATGTAAAATTTTGTTGGTCCTTGAAACTTTTAGAAATTTATAGATTAGTCCTTAAACTTTGAATACTTAGCAATTTGGTCCTTAATTATTAAATCAGAATTAAGCAATATGATAGTAGTAAAAACATAACATTATAAATAACTAATTAATACTGATGCAAAGTAGAATATTTTTTAATACAAACATGATATTTTCGAATACAAACATAATAAATCACTAAGGCATAGGCACAGATCTTAGTTTATTTGGACAGTTTGATCTCGAATATCCTTCAGCCCTACATATAGTACATCTCTTTTGTTGTCCGCTCTCTCTACGATGAAGATCAATATTGGTATAGATGCGAGTCAATCTAGGTCGGCCAGTTGGAGTTCTACGGAGTCTAGGATCTGGTAACCATTTTTCATGCTCTATTGACGGCTAATACTTTGAATTCGTGATAGGTAGGAACTCACTTATGTAAATATTGACCATCATGTGGAGATCGAAGCATTCATCAACATAGGTATATGGGTCAACCCCTACATCCATACATGCAGCAACTACAAGAGCACATGGAACTCGAAATACATTTGTATGACTTGTTTCGTTGTTGCGTCTAGAACCAACAACATTAAATGTCTGACTCATTCGGTCACACCCGTGAACATTCATTAACGTTACATTCTTCACATTATTTTGCATTTTTTTCACAAGATCGGGCGCCCAACTTTGCCCCCTATTTACTAAGGACTCGATTTGCTTCCCTTTAATGGTCTAAACTTTAGCCAACTTATAGTACGTCTCTTTCACCAAGCTTGCTATTGAGAGATGACGTGATCCTTTTAGTACTCCGTTTACGCACTCTACAAGGTTGGTTTTTATTTTCTCGTATCGTCTACCACCTTCATCGTACGATTGGGCCCATCTTTCTCTTTCGATACTGTTTGCCCAACTCCAAACGCGCTCGCCGTACTTTATTAAATTTTCTACATTCCTTTTAAAATCTGTCTTCAGTAGTAGATATCCTGTGTCATAATATATGTTGTTAGCATAGAGAAAAATCACCATATATAAATGAATATGCATATATAATTCCCATACTTAAAATCTCATTGCGAAAGTTTTGGTTTTTGAAATGCTCATAATTGTTCTTACCAATGTGACGAACATAATATGTGGGACATACGTACGGATGTGTCCAACGACTTTTGTCTCGATTAATTGTTGATTTGATACCTGACCCTCAATTGAATATAATGTAGACCCCATCTTCTCGGACAACATGCTAACGTAAACTGCTCAAAAAGAAATTCCAAGCTTTTGTCGTCTCATGCTCAATAATTGCGAATGCAATCGGGAAGACATTATTCTCACCATCTTGCGCAACAGCTATCAACAGGACATGAGAGTATCTCCCATACAGCTACGTGCCATCGACTTGGACCATAAGTTTGCAGTATAGAAAGTCTTCAATGCATGGCTTGAACGCCCAAAAAAGTCGATAAAAAAATTTATGCCATTCAATAAGTTGGCCTTCTCGGTTGTATGCATCTGTAGTTTGATACCTCACTATGGTGCCTGAGATGAAACGTGTCATTTCTAGTAATAAAGTTGGTAGCTCATTGTACGACTTATCATAATCACCAAACACCGATTGCGTTGCCTTATCTTTTGCACGTCACCCCTTCTTGTATTTTATTTGATATCCAAATTGCTGCACAATGGTTGCTTCAATCACTGAAGTGGGAACCCTTAGAATTGGTTTAACCAACTTCATCACGTGATGACTTATTATATTTGAGTCTAATTTGCGGTGGTCATGGTCGATGAAAGTTCGTAAACATGTGTGATCGCCATTGTACTTTGTGACCTCCTAAACATTTTTCCTCTAAAGCTTCGACACTCGAATCTTCCAATTGCACTATTTTCCATATTTCACACACTTGGCAAAGAAAATCATCTGGCTGGATTCTACAACAACGTAGTCCACATGCTTCTTGATGTTATACTCTTTAACTGCCAATGTAGCTTCATTCTTTTCATTAAATTGAAGACTAACTAATAATTCACCATGTTGACTCGAAGTTAATTGGGGCATCTTTGGGAATTGAGGCACCCTCATAGCATCGAAATCTACTAAGCTCATGTGAGCAAGAGGTTCATACCATGTAATCTCATCCCCGGTCAGCACGAATTCTCTAACACCGAAATCAGGGGCATCACCAACGTCATCAGGGAACAAATCAGGATCCCCAATATATTTATCTTTGCTAGAATCTT
The DNA here is from genome assembly GCA_019671005.1 of Hibiscus mutabilis. Classification (NCBI taxonomy): domain Eukaryota; kingdom Viridiplantae; phylum Streptophyta; class Magnoliopsida; order Malvales; family Malvaceae; genus Hibiscus; species Hibiscus mutabilis. The sequence goes on along the minus strand of JAGYYJ010003095.1, from coordinate 61,530 downwards.
CAAGTGTTTCTCCCCATCGGCCTCGTAGGTTTTCTATATGAGCATCAACAGTCGAATTAACAGTCGGCCCGTATGATGATGCATATGTTGAAGGCCTAGCTGGATGAAATGCACTCGATGTTCTACTTGCCAACATTACGACAAAACTGCCTCAGGGCATATCAATCTATTTACCGAAACTCATTTGAGCAGATTCTCCAACTACGTTTTTGGATGGGCCAGGAATATCATGCACCTCAACAAACAACTCGATATTTTTGAATCTCAATAGATTCATGCTTTGTAATCATCATTACATCATCATCATCTTGGAGAGTGATTGCACAATATCTGACTGGATTGTCACATGTTAGCCACCGATACCGCAAACCTTAAATCTCAGCTCCAGTTTTCTCGAATATTTTCTCTTTCATTTGTCGAAGCGTGATTTCCTTTCTAAATCTCATATTCTTAGTGCTTTCAGATTCAAATACAATCTCGACATCAATTTTTACCATTTGTCCATTGTAATGGACAATCGTCACAAATCTGTTGTTGCTCATTTTCTATGCATGTTCAAAACACACAAATGGATTTTCAATAAGAATACACAAATCAAAATGAACATACTAAATTTTAAATTACTATACTAACATGAGGGACGAGTTCTTTTCGAATGTTTTTTTATAAATATACTAAATTAATTTATTTTAAATATATTTTGAATATATATTTTTAATATACTGAATTATTTTTTCCTTCATTTTAACCATATTTTGAATATATTTTTTTAATTCTAATTTTAAAAAATATACTAATTGGTAAAAAATATACTAAAAATTACTAAATTCTAAATAACATCTTAAAATGATAGATGAATACATAATTTAAAATTTAAAAATTACGTGCATCAAATTTAACTTATATCAAACATACAAAATAAAACGAACAAACTAAAGTAAAACTTAATTTTTTTTTTAAAAAAATCGAATCTACTTACAATATTTTCACCAATTATTTCTTCTTCTTCACTCAAAATTTTCCTTTCAACCTTACTTATTTAATACAAAAATTACAATTTTCCCTTAACTACCCTACCCCTCCTTTAATAATACTAACAAAATTTTAACTTCTACCCTTATACATTTTAAAAACACCCCAACCCATCTCTTAGTAAAAAAAAAATCAACTGTCAGTGCCATTACACAGTCACCCTACCCTGCATGCATGCATGCACACTGTCACGCTAGCCTGCCACCCTGATAATCAGGTATTGCTTGAAGTCGGAGTCTTCTGGTTTCATCTTTGAACTGGCCCCGATTGTTCGACACGTGGTTCAATGGCCACTGTTTAAAAACGGTAGCTGTTGGTGTCATCTTCACTTTGACATTATTCAAAAACGGCATCACATGATATCAATTTTAATTTTTTTTCTAAATAATAAAATTATTGTTCAAAAATGACATTACATAGTATTATTTTTTAAGTTATTGTAGATTTTACAATATTTATGAAAATAATTTGGTTAATGTCTTATTTTTTAAAAAAATTGAGGAACAATTTAGTGTAAATTCTCCTATATCAAATGTTTTTTTCTTTCTTTCTGAAATTTCCTTTTTAACATCCCGCCGCCGCCTCACCACTGTGTCCCTGCCAGGAAAATAAATAGGGTAAAGTTTGGAACCCTAAACCTTATTTTCAGTCTTGATCGAATATGGCGAACAAAAGACAGAAATTAGCTCGCAAGCAGTACAAAGAAGCGCACCCCGAGCAGTTTCCGACCCCAGAACCAACCCCTGCGAAAGACCCAGACAAGAAGAAGAAGAAGAAACAAAGCAGCAAGTTCAAGCGCAGAAAAGAACCCAAAGACCCCAATAACAGCTACAGAAAGGGGATTAGAAAACACCCACTTAGAGTTCCTGGCATTAGGCCTGGTGAAAGCTGCTATATATGTAAAGCCAAAGATCATATTGCCAAGCTTTGCCCTCAAAAAGCTCAATGGGAGAAGCATATGGTTAGTTTTCCTTTTGATTTCTGCCCCCTTTTTTTCCTGGTTTAATTGTTCTGAGTTTTTTTTTCTTTTACTTTTGATTTTTAAAGATATGTTTGCACTGTCGTCAACGTGGACATAGTCTGAAGAACTGCCCTGATGTAATGGATAAAAAGACGTGTTACAACTGTGGAGAAACTGGACATTCGCTTTCGAAATGTCCTCAACCTCTTCAAGATGGTAATTTGCTCATATCAGTGCTATATGTTTGCATGCTTTACATTGGTTTCTTTTATCTTAATGATTCAGTGAACTGGTGTGCAAAATCTGGAGTGTGTTAGTTTAGCATTGTGATTTCGATTACCTTCTTAAAATTCCTGCGTGAATCATGAGGTCTCTTATGATATTGACTGTCATATGTGTTAGTTGTAGATAAGATAAGTTCATTTATTTACTGTAGATAAACTAAAGTAGTATGGATAAACTATAAAGTTTGAATTATTTGTCCCTTATGTTAGGATTTTATCTCTTTATCTCATCTCATAGGTTGAATTTAATTTCAATTTAGAGTAGTGTATTTATAACATAACTCTTTGTAACTAGCCTATAAAAGGCCTTGTATCTGTGTTATTTGAGATCAAGAAAAACAGTGAATCTAATTGATCACTGCCAAAAATACTCCTCTTTATTTTCTACATGGTATCAATTTAGGCTAATAGATCCTTATCACACGCTTTAGCTGTCGCAGCCATGGTCAATATCCCAGATGTTTCTTTGGTTCCTGTTACCAATCGCAGATTTACTGGTCCTGGTAAAACCAGTGACTTGAATCTTGCCCTTACAGCTCATGAAGGTACAAAAGGGTGCCAGTTTTTTGACACTGGCGTGGCTGCACCAGGATGGATAATTGATTATGGAGCCTCTGATCATATGACTGGGGACAAAGGGCTGTTCAACACATTTCAGATCACATCTCCTCGCTCCTCTATAAGAACAGTAGATGGTTCTTTATCGCCTATTGCAGGGAGTGGCTCTGTTGTTGTCAATAAGAATATACTGTTAAAAGATGTCCTTTATGTACCAGCTTTGAAATGCAATCTTCTTTCTGTCAGTAAGCTGACTATTGATTTGAAATGTGTGACTAAATTCACTCTCCAAACTTGTGAATTGCAGGCAATGGGCTCGGGGCAGATACTTGGTAATGCTAGACTGTCTGGTGGTCTCTATGTGCTTCATGGGGAACCGCTTCTCTCTTCTCATAAAAATTTCAAGAGTTTGTCTTTCTCTTATTTAGTATCAACTTCTGAAAAATCTAATGATGTTATGCTCTGGCATTTCAGGCTAGGTCATCCCAATTTTTATTATTTAGCAAAATTATTTCCAACTTTGTTTCTCAATCAAAAACCACAATTCTTTCATTGTGACATTTGTTCTTTTGCTAAGCGCACTAAAAATTCGTATCCGCCATCTGTTTATAAACTTTCTAAACCTTTTTCTCTTGTCCACAGTGATGTTTGGGGCCCTTCTAAGGTGAAGAATATAAATGGGTGTCGATGGTTCGTATCCTTTATTGATGACCATTCTCGCACTACGTGGACTTTTTTGATGAAAGAAAAATCTGAGGTAGAACAAATATTTAAGAGGTTTTATACTATGGTAGTGACTCAGTTTAACAGTCACATTCAAATTTTGCACTATGATAATGGGGGAGAGTATTTTACAAAAACATTGGGTTCTTTCTTTCGAGAGAAGGGGATTGTCCAGATTAATTCTTGTGTCAATACTCCACAGCAAAATGAGATCGCGGAGAGGAAAACCATACATCTTTTAGAGGTCACTAGGTCCTTACTCTTCTCTCACAATGTACCTACTCAATATTGGGGTGAGGCTCTCTTGACAGCAACCTACCTAATTAATAGGATGCCTAGTAAAGTCCTAAAATTTCAAACTCCAAGGCCAGTGTTTCTGGACAGTTATCCTACTTTTACACCTATGTCATTTACCCTTCCTTTGAGAGTTTTTGGGTGCACTGCCTATGTCCATAATACTAGTCCCTCTAGGTCTAAACTTGATCTTAGATCTATTAAGTGCCTCTTTTTAGCGTATTCTTTACTAAAGAAGGGCTACAAGTGTTACTCTCCTCATACTTGTAAGTTTTATATTTCTCTGGATGTTACATTTTTTGAACAGGTTTCATATTTTACTAAGTCTTCAATTCAGGGGGAGAACTTTGATGAATTTCAGCCTTTAAATCTTTTGCCACAACAAAACTAACTTCTTTCAGTACAGGTTCCCTCTACTCTTCCTACAACCTTCTTGCCATCATCAACACCAGTAAATTCTACCAGTTCTCGACCTATTCATCCAATGAGTACTACACCTCCAGAAAGTCCCAAATCTACTCCTACGACCCCTCAAAGAACCCAAACTCCATAACTCCGGAGTAAAGAGCTGAGTGTCTACAAAAGGAGGCAGAACTCTATTCCAGAGGCCATCTTACAGTCTGACATTTGCCGAGAATTGCAACTGAGTCCAATTGCCACTGAAAATGTGGAAGGTAATGGAGGTGATGAAGGTAATGAATTATCCCAAGTTTCTACTTCTAATATGGATTATGATGAGTTACCTATTGCTAAGAGGAAGGGTGTCAGACAATGTACACAATGTACACAATATCCTATTCAGAGATTTGTTTCTTATGGGAATTTAATGTCTTCTTTTAAAGCCTTTACAGCCAACTTAAATGAGATACAAATTCCAGCAATTGTAGAAGAGGCTCTCAAGGATCCTAGGTGGAAGAAAGCAGTAGAAGAAGAGATTGAAGCCTTGGAAAAGAATGGGACTTGGACCATGGTTGATTTGCCACAAGGAAAGAAGCTTGTGGGCTGCAAATGGATATTTGCAGTGAAATACAACTCTGATGGCAGCATTGATAGATACAAGGCGAGACTTGTGGCCAAGGGCTTCACACAGACATATGGCATTGATTACAAGGAGACCTTTGCTCCTGTGGCCAAACTCAACACAGTTAGAGTTATACTTAGTTTGGCAGTCAATGAAGGATGGGGACTTCACCAGTTAGATGTGAAAATGCTTTCCTTAATGGAAGGCTAGAAGAAGAAGTCTACATGAGTATTCCTCTAGGAGTGAAGAAGGAAATGGGAGATCAAAGAGTGTGCAAGCTGGAAAAATCCTTGTATGGCCTGAAGCAATCCCCTAGGGCCTGATTTGAGAAATTTACCAAAGTTATTTTGAGAAGTGGGTTTAAGCAAAGTCAAGCTGATCATACACTCTTCATCAAGATGACACCTAGCAGAAAAAGGTTAATCTTGATTGTTTATGTTGAAGACATAATAATCACTGGAGATGATCTCAGTGAGATTAGAAATTTGAAGAATCTACTGAGTAGACAATTCGAGATAAAGGACTTGGGAAGCTTGAGGTATTTCCTGGGAATGGAAGTGGCAAGATCAAGCAAAGGTTTGGTTATTAATCAAAGGAAGTACAATTTGGATCTCCTATCGGAGACTGGAATGTTGGGGTGCAAACCTGCAGACACTCCAATAGAGACAAACTTGAAGCTGAAGAAAGAAGGAGCTCGAGTAGATAAAGAGCAGTATCAAAGACTGGTTGGAAAACTTATATACCTATCTCTGACAAGACCAGATATTGGTTTTTCTGTTAATATTGTAAGCCAACATATGGCAGATCCTAGAGAAGAGCATCTTGAGGCTGTATACAAAATATTAAGATACTTAAAAAGGACTCCAGGTCATGGTTTATTCTTTAAGAAAACCGAAGACAGAACAGTGAAAGTTTTCACTAATTCCAGCTGGGCTGGAGAGTTAACAGAAAGGAGGTCGACTAGTGGCTATTGCACATTCGTTTGGGGAAACTTGGTGACCTGGAGAAGTAAGAAACAATCTGTTGTTTCTAGAAGTAGTGCTGAAGCCGAATACAGAGCTTTAGCACTAGGAATCTGTGAAGGCATTTGGCTACAGAGAATGATGGAAGAATTGGAGATGAACCAAAGTGAAAAATTCGAGATTTTATGTGATAATGAATCTGCCATCATGATTGCTAAGAATCCAGTCCACCATGATAGAACAAAACATGTGGAGATTGATCGACATTTCATCTCAGAAAAGGTCAATGGTGGAATAGCAGATTTATCTTATGTACCCACTGAAGGGCAGCTAGCAGATGTGCTCACCAAGGCTCTACCAAAAGCAACCTTTGATGGATTCACATCCAAGCTGGGACTATACAACGTATACTCACCAGCTTGAGGGGAGTGTTAGTTGTAGATAAGATAAGTTTATTTATTTACTGTAGATAAACTAAAGTAGTATGGATAAACTATAAAGTTTGAATTATTTGTCCCTTATCCTAGGATTTTATCTCTCATCTCATCTCATAGGTTGAATTTAATTTCAATTTACAGTAGTGTATTTGTAACATAACTTTTTGTAACTAGCCTATAAAAGGCCTTGTATTTGTGTTATTTGAGATCAAGAAAAACAATGAATCTAATTTATCACTGCCAAAAATACTCCTCTACAATATGATTCATTGTTTCTAAATAGATATGAATGCTGATCTTCAAACTGATTTTAGTTCTAACTTTGTTGTGAAGATCTAGTTTGTTTATCATCTGTAAGTATATTTTCTACATGAGCATACTTTTTTCTCTCTCGCTTGCAAGTATGGTTTGTTTGTGTTTGAGCTGTTCATCGTTTTTTGCTATGAATGATGATTATTAATTCTTTTTTGTTTCAGGGGGGGACTAAGTTTGCCCAATGTTTTGTCTGTAAGGAAATTGGACATTTGGGCAAAAACTGCCCAAAAAATACTCATGGAATCTACCCGAAGGTTCGTTTGAATAATTTATGTTTGTAGCTTTTTTTGGGAGCAGACATAATGTTTATCATGTGGATGTTCATTGATAAATGTCTCAATTTATTTCAGCATCCTTTTTCTTTACTAATTTGACACTTGAATCTATATTTTTTGGTCTCATATAGGGTGGTTGCTGCAAAATATGCGGTGGTGTAACCCATTTGGCCAAAGATTGTCCCGATAAAGGCAAAAGAGCATCTGCTGCAGCTAACAGAGAAGGTGGCACATGTAAGATTTTTGACCAAACTTGGGGATTTATCCCAACTGTTCTGCTGTTTGTTTGCCATAATTCATATAACTGAATAACCTAAGTTTACCCCAAACGAAACCTGCTATTGTTGTACAAGTGTTGTATCATTTAGTGAACTTCTCTAATTACTCAGTACTCCAAGATAAGTCGTTGCTGTTTTGAGGACAAGATATATGTGTCATATCTGGTTTTAACAAGGATCATTAAAATTTTGTTGTAGTTATTTTAGGTTGAGAACGGAAGAGGAAACAAGTATCTTTCAAAAAAATTCTCAACGAATTTGGTGTTGTTGGTCATGTTATTATTGTACGTAATGATAAGAAATTAAAATGACATAAAGAAACGATCTTGTTAGGAGAAGAATTTTGGTCCTTTGAGCCTCCAATGCTCTCTTCCGTTACCCTGAGTTCTATATTAAACATGGGACGGGACCAGTTGTGACAATGCTTCTATGTTGTATATCTCTGCTTATATTGACCTCGACTGCTTTCGAATAGCTTGAAAGCTTCAGTGTAGGTAGGTTAATCGAGTGGATTAAATGGTTGAGTGGTGACCATTATTGTTTCGAATTTTAAGATGGCAAAAATTGTAGAGCTATCACCACATTGCTGTTATAATCTAACTTATTTTACAATGAAAGTAAATCCCATGCTAGCAATCTAGTTGACCTGCTAAAAACTCTTCATATGATGGAATCATATTTTTGCTCTTTCTGCATGTGCATTCACACGGTGTAGGGTTATTCACGTGGAAACTTAACCTAATATTTTGTATCATTTCCTGATTTCAGCGATCAGAAGCTTTGAAAGGCCTAGAGGGCAAGTGACGAAATTCCTTAGCGGAGACGATCTCGAGGATGACTTCGTAACACAAGAGTCAACAGACCATGCTGCTGATGCCAAGATAAATTCTAAAAAGCAAAAAGGGCCTAAAGTAATAAATTTTGTAGGATGAAAATTCTCTTAACCCCTGAAATTTTGTTATCTAGGCCGGCAGATGCTTGTATGTTTCACAAATGTGCTAGTTTTAAAAATATATATCTATTCTCCCTGTTTTAGCATTTGGATTTTTCCCCTTACACCAACACTAGTTCTTGTATTTTCTATATTTGGTCCTGCTTGAAATGACACTGGGAATTTTTCATTTTTCCCTGGATTCATATATGAAGAATGAATTCTTTCAATTGACAGATTGTTCATTTCTTGCCCCTGCAAGCCATTACAATTCATATCACTTTTGTTGATAATGTCATTATTTTGTTAGTAAACATCTGATAATCGGAATATATCTGAAATCTGAATGGAGTTTAAATAAAGAGGACTTAAATAAAAATAAAATCGGGATCGGAACCGGTGTAGGTGAGACTCGAATCTTATTTTTTTTAAAATGAAATATGACAAGCTCATGCCAAAACCTGTAGCTGATAAAAATAGGCATGCAAGCAGGGCCATTGAAGCCTTTATTTTCGCCCTCAAATATTTCTTCACCATCACATTTGTCTCGCCTGCCACAAATAGATCCCCTGAATTAAGGATCTCTTACTAATATCCTACCCAATACTACATTTCTCTCTTTCATTCTTCTTCCTCTTCATTTCTCACAAAAGGCGTTTCCTCTTCATTTGTTTTGTTACATTTCTCACAAAGCCTTTCTTTCCCTTTGGACAACAAAATGGTGAGGTCTCTTTTCCAAAGTTTCCCGTCTTTCGAATACGTATCGGGTTCGATATGTTGGTTGATTAATATGTATTTTGTTGATTTTTTTTGTTTCATATGTGTGTGTGGGAACTAAACATTGGAATAGGCGAATGCGGCATCTGGGATGGCTGTTGACGACGAATGTAAGCTAAAATTCTTGGAGCTAAAGGCGAGGAGGAACCACCGCTACATCATATTCAAGATTCATGAGCAACAAGTGGTGGTGGATAAAGTCGGGAGCCCGACATCGACCTACGAGGAGTTCACTGCTTCTCTGCCCGCCAACGAGTGCCGATATGCTGTCTTTGATTTCGACTTCACCACTGATGAGAACTGCCAGAAAAGCAAAATCTTCTTTATTGCATGGTAACCCTATTCTCCCCCCAATCTATACACCTTTAGGCCATTCATTAAACATTGGTAGCAACTTGGAAACACTCCCAAGTTTTGGTACATTTTCTTTCTTCAATTTTCTCATAAACCAAACATAAGTTATGACCAATATTGTCTTGGCACCATGAACAAAAAAGGTTCAAATCCTTTGCACCTTAGTATCAAACTCTATAGTTCTTAAGATTTTGAGTATTTAACCATAGACACGAACTATAAGAAGATCACGCATATTGACTAGGTTAAATTACTCTATTAGTCCCTGTACTACGTACAAGTTATGAGTTTGATCCATATACTCTAATTTGATCTGTTTTAGTCCCTATACTTTTCAAATTTTTGAAATTTCGGTTCTGAATCAAATAGAAGCTACGAAAACTAATGTGAAATGGGGTTGTATAATCTTTTTGTCTCATTATTGTTCGAGTATTTTGCAGGGCACCGGATACATCAAGGGTGAGGAGTAAGATGGTGTATGCTAGCTCAAAGGACAGATTCAAGAGGGAATTGGATGGCATTCAAGTGGAGTTGCAGGCAACAGATCCTAGTGAAATGAGCTTCGACATTATAAAAAGCGGAGCAATTTAAACGTTGTTGCTTTGCCTACTCTTCGTCTCCCGAAACATGGATCGATCCACCCGGTCTTGAGCATCACCATTTCTGAGTATCGCTTGTGTGTGTGTGTGTTTTTCAAGATTTTTCTTGCCTGAAAGAATTCACTTTCTGCTCTGTAGTTTTGTGTTTTGTTTTACCATTCATTGTGTAGCTTTAATGTAACTCCTAAATTCTCTATATGGTTTAATTTTTTATAAATATATTTTCAAACATTTGATTTCTTATCCATCTTAGATATATGATTAAAGATGAAAAAGTTTCACCGATTATTGGTTAGTTTAGCAGGATGATACGATAAGTCTCCTAAGTAAGATTAAATGTTTAATTCATGACGTTGTAAATGAAACAAACTAAATTGAGAGGGTGTTCTTATAATAGACCTCTGCAATCGGATATCAATGGTTTAATAACAAATGACAAAGTGTCGACTTCTTTTTGGTATTTTTTTATTTGACAATCATTTATTTCTTATTTTAATCGAAAATTATCCGCGTCGAGTAAAAATATGCCATGCGACGTTATTATTGTCCACTTTTAATTTTGAATAAAATGAGACGAAAATAATAGTTTAGATGCTAAGAATAGAAAAGAAATTGAAATACTAAAGTGAGAAAATTGTGTAGTTTAGTGGATGAAATAAGCATTAAGCCTAAAGATTATATGGAAATGGAAATCTACCTTTGTTAGTAACTTGTCTTTTTTATAAGTTGTATTCTTTCAACATAACAATAATATGGAGATCAATTGGGTTTTGAATTCTTAAATCGTTTTGGTTTGAGTCAATTTCGGGTTTAAATCAATTTAGGTTTTTCGGATCGAATCATTACGGTTAAAGATCGTTTCGAGATTTGAATTGTTTGGAGTATCAATAATTACTTGTATCAATTCATGGTACAAAAAAATTGATTGGTGAATTAGATTAGTGCAGAACATGCTACACATGAAGAATGGGTTCCTTAGATATTCTTGGTTATGTAATTACAACCAGAAATCTTATTACAAAGTTTGTCTTACCTTTGCTTTTCATAAAATTTCTTCTCCCATTCATATACTTGCTTCATTGAATTCTCCTTCTCACCAAGCAAAGCCTATAGCGACGCCGGATCGTACGGCGGAGGCATGGAGCACGGGCTCGTAACCGAGGAGCCCTTCACCAATGATTCCATCATGTAATCCTTCTTTCTTCCATCGGCCGGACAAGCCATCGATTTCGAACATAATTCGACGGCTTTTTCGGGTACGGTGGGCTTGTATCTCATCAGTTTACCATACTCGTTTAAGAGATGAAACATGTAATCATACACGTAGTCTGCCTTTAAATCCTCTTTTATAAACTCACTTGCTGCCTTCCTCATTGCCTTTGCCTGAGCAAACAAATGCAAACAATGGAATGAGGGGAAAACAGTATATATGTATAACGCCTAATTTTACCAAACATTCCTAAACTAAGCATATATTCTATAAACTGGTCTTTAGACTTCAAAATGTTCTAATTGAATCCTCATGATATCAAAATATTATATCAATCGGATATTTCCATCAGTCTAACATCATCGAGTGGAGCATTAAATGCCAGCTTTGATTCAAACATGGTGTATATTTAAATCATGTTGATTAAATTTTAGGATAAACAACACCATTGGTCATTAAACTATTCTCATTTTCCTATTTTCGTCACCAAACTATTATTTTATGCAAAATCGTCACAAACGTTATATTTTTTTTCCTATTTTGGTCACTAATGTTACTTTTCTTCCTGTTTTGGCCACCAATCTATTGCTTCTTTCTTGTTTTGGTCACCGAACTATTATTTTTTTCTTTGAGTTTTTTAACGGCAGGTGACCAAAATAGAAAAAAAAACGTAACGTTAGTGACGATTTTATCAAAAATAATAGTTTGATGATCAAAACAGAAAACAAGAATAGTTTAGTGACCAATAATGTTATTTACCCTAAATTTTAAATATGTGTATACCTAAATATTCATGGCATAAGTACATATTCAAGCTATGCATGCCGCAAGTACAAACACGTCAGATTTGAGTTAACGTTTAAAGTCTGAGCTTACACTAAGAGTGACACAATGTCCTTATTGATATAATACCGACACTATTGAGAATAATTTAAATTCTGCATTATAGTTTGAAGATGTCGGGTGAAATTAACCCGATAAAAAGAAGATTCTTACCTCTTCCTGATGGGAGTTGCCCCAGTCAACAGCATACTTAATAGATCTGCACTTATCATCAGGCTTAATGGGCCAATAATGATGCAATGGCTTCAAACCTCTGGTGAAGAAATCAAAGTATCGAGGTGTTACGAGTAGGGTAACCAAATCACAAGCCAGGATGTACTTTTCACTCACGGACCATGCAGACCCTTCAACGTATTGATCACCATTCATTCAAGTATACACACAAACTTTCATTTCTTCTTGCTTGAACGAGTTCATTAACTTGATCGGTTTTTACATTCTCATGGTGTTTGTATTCGATTTAGTCTCCGAGATTTTGTCCCATCCCGACACGACGATCTATAAGTTTAAGGTCATGGGGATGAGTTTTGTTGTACAAATACTCACATGCACTCTTTAGGGACGGAGACAAAATTTCGGACTATATCGACACATGAATTGGGGTCCAAAATCCTTCGAAATCGACCTATAAAATCGTTTATGAATACTATTTTGCTTGATCTTTTGTTTTTCCTTTTTACCTTAAAGCTACTTGGTGGTGAATGGAATCTGCTTCATCACTTTGTGCGATTCTTCCTATCCAAGAAAACTAGCTTTCCTTTACCTTCATGATCTGCAAATGGAGTTTCACAAGTTTGATAATGGCCTCATCCACAAAATTACAAAACCTTACAGCTTTATTAAATTCGGTAATGTCCCCAAAAAAATATTAGCAATCTCGAAGCAAATCGATTAGGCAGATAAGTTTGATTCCTTTTTGATTTGCAGATAGTGTTATTGCTAATATTAGAAAGCAATACATTGATACAAGAACACAAGCAAATCTATCGAAGCTGAATGCTAATCGTCGGAGAGAAGTCGATATTGTTACTGAAAACATGTCTGATATTATCGAAAGAAGGCGAAATTCGGGTAAGTTTTGCCTAAGACCAAGGAATTTGAATGCAAAGAGTACATAAAAAAAAACTTTGTTACATGCAGAAATATTGGAGACACCAGCAGCTAATACCACCCCTCGGACATCCTCCCCGCGGCTTGAGGTATGTTAATTGGACTTAAATGCTTCGAACTAGGATAGGATTGTAAATGTACAAAGCGTCCGTTGAACCGTTCATGAATTATTAGATGAACATGAATAAATGCCTCTTTGTTCAAGTTCGATTCATTTACGACCCTATTTCGAAGATCTCGAATTTGTTTACTGAAAATGCAAACTTTTTTTATGTTTGTTAGCAGGCAATTGCATTGATATGGACACCCATTGCTATCATTACTGCTGTTGCTTCGGTTCTTTTATGGTCTAGCCTAATCTTTACAGATGATTACTTGTTATCAACTTTGTAGAACTCCACAATATGATCAAAGAAAGCTCGAATTCAACAAAAGAACTCGAAAATATCTATGCTGTGGAGCTTGTAATTCAATGAAAAAAAAACCATGATGACCATGTACGCTATGTGTTTCATTCAGCATGCTTCCCATTTACTTTAGATTGTAAATTAGTAGACCTCCAAAATGCTCTCGAGCTTGGCTTTAGCACAATTGATTCAACATTTATGTCTCTTTCTCTCGGTCGCGAACAGATCGAATTATATCATGTTGAAATGTGGTTGAGTGAAAATTTTTAATTTTTGGGTTGGGGTCAGACTCGGAACGGCCAAAAATCTAACTTGTTTTGTCCTGTTGTCATCTCTAATTATTCACTAATCCAACTTGGCTAAATGACATTAGTCCTGCACAACAAGAAAAGGCCGAGAAATTAAATAAATAAATATTGTATTAACACAAAATATTATTAGAGCCGTCTGCTCAATTGTAATTTGCAAAGTGTTCCAAAATCATTCGATTTAACCATATATATATATAGAGAGAGATGGAATGTCGCAACCACACCAATATTAATAATTAAGTTAACAAAATGTATTTATTTGTGACACACTGTACACGCGATGTGTCATATATGTCACAAGTGTCAAGCATTTCCAGTTTAAAAAATTTAGTCAATTTTCAATAATTAGAGATGATTGAGTAATTAGTAAACAAAGTTATCATTAACATTGAGATATTTTCTTACGATACGTAGGCTGAATTTTATTAAAAATTTAAATAGAGAAATAATTTAAAAATAATAAATTAAAAAAAATTAAAAAAATAAATATCAGACCAACAAAATACGTCCAATGCGATGCAAGATAATAATAAAGATGAAACAATGGAGAAATAGAAGCAGAGAGCAAGACTTCTTATCTTTATCCACCTACACGCTTCATGATTAAAGTATGAGTGGTGAGCAAAACCAACAATCTTGGAGGTTGCTTCGCAAAAACAGATTTGACTGCATCGCAAACGAACCACAAAAGAAGATCAAACTACTAAGATCACCGACAAACCGCGTCGTAAAAAAATATCTACGAACGCAAATATACCACAACGGTAAACGATAACGTGCCACAAAACAGAAGAAAAACATGTCACAAATACAGATAAACAACTAAAAAACATCATAAAAGACAATAACTAAATATATAAAAACGAAGGAAATTGAGGTAATTAAGCATTAAGAATTCATTTGTTGATTTTATTGAGCACAATGTGAAATATATATTAACGTATTTCTATTTTGATAGTATAATTTACTCTAACATTTATTATAATTTTCTTTTTTGAGAAATTTATTTATCTCAAATTCTTCAAACAAAATAGAAAGAAGAAGAGTAATTGTACAATTGATATTCTACAAGATTTCATATGATGGGTGAATAGTTAAACATGTGGGAATATAAAATTATTTAAAAGGATACATATATTAAATTAAGTAGATATTATTATATTATATGGATTACCTAAAATAGCGACGACCAAAATGGAAGCTTCGGTGATAGAGTATTGAAGGAATACGACAGCAGATCAAGGAGTAGCTGCCCCCGACAGTATCAGATACGTCTGTTACATACCCTACGCCTACATCATGTATCTCTGCATATATATATATACACACATGCATACAGTCAAATCACGTATCTCTACGTCTGTTACTTTTTTCTTATATGATCCTCTTATAATCTCGAGACACTAATTTTGTTTACTAAAAATATATCTATATTAGGTGTTTTTGTTTACTAAATTGTAATTTTTATTATAATTTGGCATATATCTTTGTACAATAAAATTAGCGGAATTCAATTAAAAAAAATCACTTATCTCTACGTGTGTATGTATATATATCCGTCTTTTACATAGTAGGCTGAGTGGCTGACATATCGGTGATGAAGATCAACTGAAAAAGCATTTTAACTATAAAAACTATAGTTGTAATCAAACTAATCATAGGCTGTATGATAGAAAATGTTTAAACTTTTATTATTTTCCAAAATGAAACATTCTCTTAATATGTTGTTCAATTTAGGGATTTTTAGGAAAGGTTAAAAGAAGAAGATAAATGAATAGAAATCATGGGTTACTTTTTAGTGTCACTATTAAAAAATTAGATTTAGGGTTAAAATTAGAGTTTATGAAATTTGGGGTATGATATATTTTTAGGGTTTAGGGTTTATGATGTATGATTTAGAATTTAGGCTCAAAGTTTAGAATTTATTTATTTTAGTGTTGGGTAAAAATGGTCACTGAAAAGGAACATGGGATTTTTGTTCGAAAATAAATGGGTAAGGGAAATGAGTAAATATAAAAACTGGTTTTAATACCTCTACACCTAAACCCTTAAATCGTACACCTTAAATTAAGTCCCTAAAGCATAAAACTAAGATACTCGTGAAAACTAAAAAGTTTTTGTCGTCAGCGTATGAAATAATTGCCCATATAAATATATATATAAATATTTTTTAATCCTAATCATCATTAATTTCCAAAATATTTAAAATAAAAAGAAAACATTAAAACTATGGGTACACCAAGAACAACTTCATGGAAGAATAACAATAAAGCTTATTTTACACGTACATTCTTACATCGCTGTTCGTATTGAAATCAGTACATATAAAAAGAACCAACGAACCCGGTCTCTGAAATTTGTGTTTCGAATTTGAATTGTGAGCTAAATATTTCATTTGCTGATGATGTATTGCTTAATTCACCAAGAAGATCATTGTCGAATGTTCCCTCATTTAAACAATACGCATTTAGAAAAGGATCCTGGAAGTTTGAGCTCGGAGTGTGATTAAATGCCTCGGTGAGAGGCACCTCCGTACTTGAATCCGATAAGCTCCCGACTTCTCGGTCGAGCGATAGCCATTCCGCGAAGAAAAGCTTCGACGGAATTGGGTTCGCCATGCAACTGAACTGTTCGTAGCTCGGTGATTTGTTCGAGAGGTATTGAGGAGACGACGCGGGTTCCTTATTTTCCGAGTTTGAGGTGGTGCATTGAGTCCTAGTGGTCTGGGATTCCATTTCTTCGGCTTTTGCAATTCTCTTCTTCAAATATGAATGCCAGTGGTTCTTGATCTCATTATCTGTTCTTCCGGGTAAATTCTGTGCAATTTGGGACCACCTAGTCAACGCAAAAACAAACACGTTAGATTTAACAATCGTCAAGTTTGTGACACATTTACGCCTTATTTAAATAGAATAGTATTGTTGCTTACTTGTTGCCTAACAAATGATGAAGGGTGAGGATTGTCTCCTCCTCTTGCGGCGTGAACGCCCCTCGCTTTAACCCCGGTCTCAAGTAATTAAGCCACCTTAATCTGCAGCTCTTCCCATTCCGTTTCAATCCTGTAAGAGAAAAAAAATCAATTTTATTTTTAAAGACTAAATTTCTTAAAATAAATAAATATATACATGTAGAATCAATCCTCGTGTCTGTGTCTGACACTCATATGAATTCTAACAATATATAAATTACAATACGATCACGCTCAATCATAATAAAACTTTCAAGTAATGGCATGTTGTAATCTTAAAGTGTCACGTCACTAAAAATACTAATATTTGAACTCGAGGGATCAGTTAAAAAAAGAACTATCAAGTTTCGAGATTAATATGGACAAAAAATAGAAACTAAATTGAAAAAAAATATTAGAAAGTTTAGGTACTCATTGTTACTTTATCCATTTTCTTTTTTAACTCCAAGATTTCAACACGAACTATTGTTGTTGACTCTCCAACGTCGCCATAACAACAAAAACAAAAATTCTTTAATGTTTTTATTACATGACAGCGACACTTCAGTTACCTTTGTAAGAACAATCCCTTCTTCCTCAACAGTTAGAAAGAAAGTAAAAAAATGAAAATAAAGTGCACCGACAAAGGAAGCACGAGAGGGTGAGTATATAGTATAACAACTTAATTTAAATTTTTAAAAAATGACACAATTAAAATATTAAAAAATATAAACTTAAAATATTACCACACAATCTAAAATGTAATACTTTTCGATCAAAACTTGTCGTGAAGATAAAGGATCTAAAATGTTATAAAAAAGTATAATATTTTAATTTTATATTAATATTTTAGGTTGCATGTTTTCTAACAAGATCCCATAACACCGTTAGGGTTTTAAAAAATATCTGAAAAAGGAAGTGAGGAAACCTGCATTGATGGGAACAGAGCTCCAGAAACCATGGCCGTGTTCGAGGACATAGTTTCTGAGCTTTCCGTCTTCCTCAGGAGACCATAAGCCCCTCCTGTGCTTAGCTTTTGGCTTGTTTTCACCTGACATGGAACCCATTTTCAGACCGAGAAGAAACAGTGCCTGCCTTGTGTTTGAGCTTCGAAAAGTTGGGTTATGGGGGCAGAAGGAGCATGCCTTCGAAAGCAATAAATAGCTGACCCCAATGTTAAGATTAGTCGTAAGTTTAACAATTTGTTTGGTGTCATTTCTTGTCTTGATCTTTACTTGTCTCAAAGCTAGTGACTGCTTGCGTTTTAACAAATCAACGGCCGTTATACAAAATATTATTTTATTAAGAGAAAATATTTTATGCGCTGACGGTGCAAACATAAATTTTTTATAAGTAGATTTTGTTTAGGGTTTGAGTTCAGTTCAGAATTAGGATTTATGAGTTTAAAATTTATGATTAAAATTTATTGTTTAAAGTTCAGGATGAAGGTACTAGATTTAAATTTTATCTTTCAAAATAAAATTAGACATGTTTATAAAAACTTTTTTATAATGTCAATGCATAGAATAATAACCCATTTATTAATTTATAAGTTTGATTTAGTATTATTTTTTTAAAATATTTTTTTGTTAGTTTAGTGTGTAAAAAATGTTATATACCTATTTGAAGAAAAATATATTTTAGACACCATTTTTTAATTTCTGGATTTACCATGTAAATTTTAATACAAGTAAAGTATAGATGGTCATTAATTTGAGTAAAAATGGTATTTTGTCACTAAAATTTCAAAATTTATATAATGACCATTAAAATTATCAAGCTATTATAAAATGGTCATGACCATTTTAAAATTTTCAAAACTTCAATGATCAAAAAATATTTTTACTTTGTTTAGCGATCATTTGTATACTTTACTTCTATTTAAAATGAAAATTGCATATTGAGTACTTAAATGATTTTTTAATTGAACTAATGGGTTCATTGAATTGGTTAACTCAGGCTTTGTTCAATGGATCAAATTCCACAATTAGTCCCTATATTAATTGATAGAAAATCAATATTTAAATGCATAAGTACATAATTAAGTCAACTTTAACCTCTCATTGGTCCTTTGAATAATTTACAAAAATAAATTGAACTTGTTCTCCTCCTAAGCCTACTAATGCTAACTAACTCTATTGTTTTATGTTTTTTAAGGGATTTATATTTTTATATTATTAATCTTTTTTCTATTATCAAATTAATTTATTTACAAAGTGTAATTATAATTTTGATAAAAAAAATTGTATTGAAGTTATAATGAAAATTTCGAAATACAAAGTATATTTATCGGTTCAAAAGTTGATATATATTATAAAATGATTAAAATACAATCATAGTCCATTTAAAATTTATCTCGTGCTCTAGTCGCTCTCTCTCAAATCTCTTCCTCATACAATTTTACTTTTTTTCTTTTGGTTGGTGGCTGGCAACCAATTTTAGCGTTGGTTGTTGATCACCGAGTCTATTATTTTTCTTGTCTTTTCATATTTTAATAAGAAACTCTTCCTTTGTGGCACACGTTTTCTCTGTCATTTTGAAATGTTTTTCTTTGATTTTTTGTGGTTCGTTTAATCTGTCCTTGTGGCATGATTTCAGCACACCTTACTGTCGGTTGATGCTCGTACATAGATCTTCACGACACTAATTTTTTTATTATGGTTCTATCGGTGGTCATAGGTATTCTTAACCCTTTTGACAATACACACACCTTGCAGACATTGCAATTGAACCCGGGTCTCCTAGGATGAGATGGAAACCGTCTGCCCCCTAAGTATGCCTCCTTCCATGCCCCCGCACTAAAAACTAGGTTTAGGGTTAGTGGTTAGGGTATAGAGAATTGGGGGTAGGGTGTATTTTTTAGGGTGTAGAATTCGGAGTCTATGATTTGAATTTCAAGGTTAGGGTTCAAAATTTAATTTTTTAGTATGAGGGCATACATAGGGCCAGATGATTTTTAAACCCTAAAATAAATATCATTCGCTTTTTTACTAAAACCACTTGTTGGGTTTCGTTACATATTTTTTTGAACATTTTTATTGTGGTCACAAAATAATAATGATTCATTCATTACATATTATTTAATGTCCTTTCTCTCTCTTATTTTATCCTTTAATTTACATGGGATTAAAAAAAAAAACAAAGATGCGACTTAATGGTTAGCTGTATAATTTTGTTACTTATTAAACCTAACAAACGATTCCTTATTAGACAAAGACTTAGATTATCGGTCTATGAAATGATTAACTAAAAAAATAAAACACAAATCATCCTCTGAACTTGGGTAATTTTAGTCAAATTGTTCTTTGATTTTTTTTTTGAGTAAATTGCCCATGAGCCTGACAAGTTTGGTCATATTTGATTGTGAACTTATTTCAGTCAAATTACTCATTAACTTTGCAACTTTAATCAAATAGTCCCAAGAATTCTGAAAATGTGACACAAAAATGACCCCTTAAAACGAGCATCATTTATATTTTAATAATCTATCGACATGAACCACTAAGGTGGCGACATTATCGACATAGGAGGAGGTTTTAAACTCAATTTTCAAAATTAATGTGTTAATCGTAGGGGTCATTTCATGTTAATTTTGAAAGTTTATTTGATAATTTGACCAAACTTGCTAAGTTAATGAGACAATCTGACTTAAAGAAAAATTTAAGGGTCAATTTAACTAAACTTACAAAGTTCAGAGATAATTTGATTGAAAATTTTAAGTTCAAGAGGTGATTCATATTTTAACCCTCTAGAATTTTTGTAGAATAACATCACATCATGTGTATAATGTCATGGTACGTATATTGAAGAAAAAAAACAATGTTTCCGAAATCAAGTGAAACGAATATATGGTTAAATTAATAATAGGATTCCATTAGCTTAATATGCTATTTTTGGCTTTGTCGTGTGTGTATATATTTATTTTTTCGTAAGCTTTTGTCATATTAGGTGTCTAAGGCTTGCATTTTGTAATAATTTTATTTGTATTCATACAACTTGATAATAAATTTTCCTACAAATAACAAACGTGTTTCTTATAATATGAACCAAAACAAATGTTTTTTTGGTGGTTTCGATTTTTTTAAATTTATATAACAAATCAATATAGGTATGTATTAACCAACCCCAGAAAGAAAATTACGTGCATGAATGTAACTTTGAGCAAAAGAACAAGTATAGAGTGTAATAATAAAATATATTTTTAATGAGAAAATTTAAATTTAGAATCTTTAAAATATAATTAAAAGAAGATATAAGCCCGAATATGAATAGTAGGGCGAACTTTAAAAAGTTAAAAAAATGATTATCAATGGGTTATATAAGTGGTAAGCAGTTTGATATCGGTTAAGTAAATCTTGAGTTTGAGACTTTGTGTAGACTCGCATACCAAAGTCAGATGTACGATATCAGGTTAGTTTGAATTAGTCATGACAAAACCCTGAAAAGCCGGTAGGGCAAAAAAAATTGACCTATTTCATGCATGGCGAAAGCAGAGTGGCGAACCCTAACTTTTGTTTGCTTAAATCAGCTTGTGTGCTACCAAACTTGATTAATTATTACAAAAAGACTAAACCTCATAAACCTACAACCTAACCTACCTACCTCAAGTCTTTTTTCTATTTCTGTTTTAGTCCACAAAGTAAGAATTAAATAATATTTGTGTATATTTATATACGATAAATATTTTGATACACAAACGGTATAAAATTTTAGTTTGTATAAGTTCATTAACTTTATGATTTAGGTGGCTTATTTAGTTTGTGTGTAGGTTTTAGGGTTTAAAATTTGAAGTCTGAAGTTTTATGGTTTAAGGTTTAAGATTTTAAATTTTAGGATTTAGACTTAACGTGAACTGTTGTATAAAATAAATGTTACACAATTTATGAATCAAAATATAGCTCTTTATAGAATCTAACAAGTGGTCTTAGTGACAAAGCGGATGATGTTCATCTTAGAAGGCTCGGGTTCAATCACAAAGCTTGGTGGGTGAGTCTCTCAGCGAGATTTTTCTACATACACATGGCATCGAACTCGAGACAAAGCTAGATCTCGAACTCAAGATCTGCTTAAACGATATCAAATTGCTTACCACTTGAACCAACCTATTGATAATTAATTCAAATACTTTAATTTGTCATAATTTAATATTCATATTTTATAAAAATTGGACCGTTAAAACATTCATTCGTTAATATTTAAATTTGATCCGTTGTTTTTTATTAACATGTTGCATACAAATTGTTTAAATATTAATTTGAACAAGTAATTGATTTTGTGTACGGTTCTATCTTGTTTTGCTCGGTTAAAGAAGTATATTAGGATGGCCACCGTTTCCATGTGATAGAATTTTGAAATGTTTATAAACTTTTAATCTTTTTCTTGAAGAAATCAATTAACTCATATTAATTAAAAATATTTATCAAATTTTATGGTAAGATGCTATTTTAGGTATTTTTAAATTTAAATATTAATTAAAAAGATTTTTACTTACCGTAATTTTTAAATTAAAATACTTAATTGATACTTAGCCTCTTTTAATGTTCGCTCTTAATTCCGTTTTTATTTGTAATTTTGCCTCCGTAAATTTTTTTTTTATAATTAAGTCACTCAACTTTTAGAGTGCTATTAAGTTGGTCACTACAGTTAGGGAAAGTTCTCAATTTCAATCACTACCGTTAAATTCTCTAAGCGCAAATCACTTTGATTATAAAAAACGTGTTATTATCTAATTTGTCATAAATGAGATAAAAATGAATAACACATCATCGTTAATAATATTACCAACAAATATAGGGTGCAATGGCAAGGCACATTGCTCTCTTAAGGAGAGAATTAGGAATCGAACCTTAGAGAAAACATTGTTTAAAGGAAGAGCTGCGAATCCCGAACATGAACAATGAAATAGATATGTCTTATACCAAAAAACAATATTATATCATTGTCACTATTTAATTGGTCACTAAATAAAAAGAATACGAGAATCAAACCAAGTGACTAGGAAAATGCTTTGATACACAAGTTTGTGTAAACTTT
The DNA here is from genome assembly GCA_019671005.1 of Hibiscus mutabilis. Taxonomy (NCBI): domain Eukaryota; kingdom Viridiplantae; phylum Streptophyta; class Magnoliopsida; order Malvales; family Malvaceae; genus Hibiscus; species Hibiscus mutabilis. The sequence continues at coordinate 38,868 of JAGYYJ010003095.1, read as the reverse complement.
CACACAAGTCTTTTAATTTTAGGGTTTAGGGTTAGGGTTTAGATGTTTAGTGTGTAGGGTGTAGAATTTAATGTTTATGGTCAGAATTTAATTTAGGTTTAAGGTTCAGGTTTTAGGGTACTAAGATTTGAGATTTAAGTTTTAAATTTTATAAAGCGTAATTTTTTAAAATAATTTATGTATCAAAATATAACACACAAAATAATACGTGATAAGTTAATAAGATAAAAACAGTTGTTATACGTTAATTAATTCCAATTGAGCGAGAAGACTGATAAGAATAACAATAACAACAACAATAATAATAATTTCATGTAACTACAACTTTTATTTATTTAATTTCTCAGCCCTTTCTCGTTGTACTTAGGTTGTTCAGAGCATATCGAGTCAATGCGATAAATTGAAGTGTAAAGTATCTAGATGGTTACTTAACTTTTAAGATGTTATCAATTTAGTCATTGTTATTACTTATTAGTAAAATTCTTAATTTCACTCGCTACCGTTAAGTCTTCTAACGACTATCACCTCCAATTAATACAGTGACATATATTACTATCTAATTAATCATAAAAAGAAAGAAATATTATTTTTTATCGGTAAAGTATGATGTTATTAATGAAAACAAAAAATCTCATAAAAATCTTCCTAAATTTAAATACAAGAAAAGAATACCATATGACCATGTGGGAAACAAAATATCTCAAGACCGAACTCAACAACTGAGGCTCCCTAACACCAGGCACACCTCACTCACCCAACACTATCACACACCCATGACCAAACAAAACAATGCCACGCCTCTTACCCCCTAGCATCACCCAAGCATTGAAATTTCCAGAATCACCAGCAGCCCGTTACCCAAACTTGCACTAGCCAACACAACCATTCAACCAGAGCCGAAACCATCAACAAATAACGTATCGCGGTTAACACTCTCCTTAACAAGCACATTTGCGAGTCCATTCGCCTCACGATAAATATGTGAAAAACAAACACATATTAGATCCTCAATTGCTCAATCTATTGACACAAAAATATTCTAAAACCGCCATGGTCGAACCACCATTGAAGATTCCAACCGAAATCGAGACAGCTCCCACGCTATCACAATACCGCCTGAAGCACCTACCGAAGGCGAAAAGACGAAACCAAAGCTATTCGTCACCATAACCGAGCCACTACCATATCAGCCACCTCCTCCAATGTACTCTCTTGAATCAAAGCCATATCGCATCGTTGTTTTCGCAATACATCCCCAACTCCTCTCTTCTTCGCAGCACTACCCAATCCTCTAACATTCCAAGAGAGGAGCCGTATTCGCCTTCAATTCTTTTCCGACAATCAATGATAACTCTCGAAAGATCTTTCGTAATGTCTTCTTCGCGTCCCTTTATATTAGTACCCATTAGATTGCAAATGTTCAGAGCATTCACTGCGTCGCTAACCACCTCTTTTTGTTGCTATTGCAGAATTGAACTCGTGATGGCATCCCCTTTTCGTGGCCTGCCCCGTTTTTTCTTTGGGTGTTCTGTCGTAACCACACACTCCACAAGACCAAACTCCAGCTTAGTTGTTTGTTGAATCTCAACCTCTCCAACGCCAACATTGTCGGTAGACTCCCTCTCGACTTTAATTTCATTCGAGTCAGTGTTCAAATCAAGTCCAAATCATTGTTACTTGTCCACTCATGCACTTCAACTTGAAGCTCTAATGCACAAACATTATCACATTAATTAAAGGATTATTACTTGTACGGCGGTGAAAACTTTTTGTTTCCACAAGTACCTCTATTTAGGGTTTAAGGTTTTAGTTTAGGAATTTTAGTGTAGGGGGTAGAATTTAGGGTTTAGGGTAATATGGGTAGGGATTTAGGTTTTAACCTATAAACACTAAATTTTAACCTTAAACCTTAAATTCTATCAACAATCCCTAAATTCAAAAATACTACAAACTCCTAAACTTTAAACCCTAAATAGAATCCCTAACCCCTAAAACTAAGACACTTGTGTAAAAAAGTTTCTACAAACGCTTGTGTATAGAATAATTACCCTTATTCGATAATCTTTAATTATCGTGTACATTGAAGTATTATTTTGTTTGAGAATTAAGCAAGACTTAAAATAGAATTTAGATGAAAATTTAATTTTATTTGAAAACATTAAATAATTATATATTTTAAACCATGAGGTTTATGTGAGATTATAAGGGTCTTTCCTACTTTAACCAGTGGTCAATAGTTCGATTCTTGTCTTGAATATGGGTCAATAAAACACGAAGAATTAGTTGCTCGACTCGTTCCATTGGATACATTGAGAATTTTTTTTAGATATTTCAATTTTCTTAATAAAAAAGTAGGAGTATATTATTTTCAACAAAATAATCATCTTGAAAATTTTGGTTTACAATTACATCCTAATTGCACTAAAATGCAAGAAGCCCATTAGGCTCAAGTGTTGCCCGATGAAAAAGATCCATTAACCTTAAGCTAGATTCCGATGACCGTCATCAAAGGCCCAAATACGATTTCAATTTTGCGCCTCGGGTCGGCGATCGGCGTTGCTTTGTTGATCGAGCAGAGAGGAAAGCGCGCCAAATGAAGAAGGCCCTTCACTTCAATGGCTACATCTTTTCGAAATTCATCGTCTCTCTGAAAATCCACTCATTTTAGTTGATTGATTGCCCAAACATGGGCAAGCAAAAGCAACAAGTGATTTCTCGTTTCTTTGCTCCCAAACCCAAATCTCCACCATCAAAACCCATCATCGTCCTCTCCGCCGCCGCCGCCGCCGAGAATTCCATCCCCTAACGTGAAAACAACGGTCTCCTTTCCTCCTTCGAAACGCAAACTTCTCTCTGCCCACCTCGCTTCTACTCCTAAAAGACCCAAAACAACGCTTTCACAAATCACCGGTGACCCGGTTCCTCCCCAGTTTAATCCTTCCCTCCACCAGAAGTTCCTCGGGAAACTTCTCGAACCATCTTCACCACCACTTCCGGAACATTCCATCGAACCTTCTGAATCCGACCATAAAAAATACACTCCATTGGAACAACAAGTTGTGGAATTTAAAAACAAGTACCCGGATGTTCTTCTCATGGTGGAGGTTGGTTACAGGTTTCGGTTCTTCGGGAAAGATGCGGAGATAGCCGCGGAAGTGTTGGGAATTTACGCTCATGTTTATCGCAACTTCTTAACAGCAAGTGTGCCAACTTTTCGATCGAATGTCCATGTGAGGAGGCTGATCAGTGCCGGGTACAAGGTTGGGGTGGTGAAACAGACTGAAACAGCTGCGATTAAGGCGCACGGTTCCAACAAGGTTGGCCAGTTTGGCAGAGGGTTGTCGGCATTGTACACTAAAGCGACGCTGGAGGCGGCGGAGGATGTGGGAGGGAAAGAGGAAGGGTGTGGTGCAGAGAGTAATTATTTGGTTTGCGTTGTAGAGAAAGTATTGGATTTATCTGGGTCGGTTTCGAAGTTTCGAATTTGGGTAGGGCTCATGTGAGGATTGGGATTGTCGGAGTAGAGATTTCAACCGGGGATGTCGTGTACGGTGAGTTTGACGATGGGGTTATGAGGAGTGGGCTTGAAGCTGTGGTTTTGAGCTCGACTCCGGCCGAGTTATTGCTTGTACAACCACTTTCAAAACCAACAGAAAAGATATCTACTTTATTATTGTTTATAAGTTATTAAAACTAAATTTGAATGTTAACTGGAATTTTGGCCAGTTCATCTAGTTCATTGAACCATGAAAACAAAAAAGGGGTATCTTGTAGAATAATTCTATAGATGAACCATTTCACTATTAAGAGGCTCTTTCTTCCAAAAGTTTCCTGATAATAAGATACGTGTATCAGTTGTTACTGGCATATGCTGGACCTGTCCCGATTTGGGATGATTTTGCCGCCGATTATTACTCCGCCGCCCATCACATTTATTGTTGGACCATCACGACTATTTTTCTCATCACTTTATCGCCAAAAATCGATCGACGCATCATGAAACGTCGAAATTGTCGAATGGTTCATTTTAATAATTTACGACGAACAACGGCATAACAGACGATGAACGATGTGTGGGTCGTTCAACGAGTTGGCGCTTTATTTCGTCTCGGAGACGAAATAAAGCGCCCAACCTCGTTGAACGACCCCACAAACCAATGCCGGTAATAGTGGCCGGATTTGGAGTTTAGAGATATGGGGACTTTTACTTGAAAATAGGATAATTTTAGTTTTTTTCAAGTATTAATTTTTATTTATTTTTAAATATAATTCTATAATTTTAAGAAGCTGGCACGTAACACTTAACGGCAAAAATTCAACTTATGTGACGGTAAAACTCAAATTGAGTTACGGAATGTAACGTTAGCCGTCAAGATGAACAAAAAAAATATTAGGCATCAAACTGAAAAAACGAATATACGTTGAACACCTATCTAACTATTTCAAAGCACCCGATCTACCTGATTCTTCTTGGGAAACAAATTGTGCCCTTGATGCTTCTAAGAGTAAAGAACTGACACCGGCAACAAGTAGCATACTTTCTTCTGGGTCCGTGAATGGTCATGTCGGAAATTTAGACACAAAAACTAATGTCGACGAAGATAGAAGTGTTTTGCCTCTGGTAAACACTGCTATTTCAGGAGTAGATTCGGGAAAGCTTGAAAGTGATGAAAACGCCAGTGACATGCCAGGATCCTATATTAATATGCATCTTGCAGATTTATGGACAGATCCATGCATCGCCTTTGCCATTCAAATGCTTACCGGAATTCCATGTGATACTCCAAATATCTCCGAGTCAAACAGTGGTAGAGTTCCAGGGATTCAAGCAACTCCAGAAGCTCGTCCCGAGAGGGAAGAAAACAGAAACACGATTGCTGAAAGACAAGGATGTGGTATCAATTTGCCTCCGACTAACCCTACTATTGGGAAAGAACATGTCTGAAAGGTTGAAAAAGGCCACAAGATCGACAAGGCGCCCGGATCATCCCTTGAAATGCCTTTGGCAGATATCTGGGCAAACTCTTGTATTGAATTCGCAATAAAAACTCTAACAGGGGCAATTCCAATTGAGTATGATTTCGACAATCAGCATGTTTTTCAGCAGCAGCCGAACTCTACCCTGCACCAATCTGTAAATCACTTGACCCTGCCGGACGTGGGCATCGATAAATTCTCGCAAACTGATTTCATACGTCAGCAATATGACATCTCTGGTAAGTTTATGTCTAAAGGTATTAGAAATCCTATATATAATTACAGTCATCATCGTCGCAGTGGAGAGAGGCCATCAACTCCGGAGGCTATGGACTTCTAAGCTGTGTATATAGTTCAGGAAACTAGCCGGAATTTAGAAAAGGCTAGTAACCTTGTTGTAACCTCCTTTCCCCCTCTTATGTTTTTCATTTGTTTGACATTTCAGTGTGATTATTGTTTCCCAATTGGGTACACATAAGTTTAGGATGTGGTTTGCAAACTTTGCATCATTAATCCCCACACTTTGTGGAATCTGTAATAAAATGCTTCCAACTTTTTAGTGCTGTTAGCCTCGAAAATATTAGATACAAGACCACAGTTGGCACAATGAAATGTGTCACAAAGTTGGAATACAATACTTGTGTTAAAAGTTGTTTTTACAATGGGTCTTTGTAGTACTCGATCTCAGTGACGGACAGGGATGAGCATTTTACCTGAACCCGGCCGGGTCAAATTTTTGTAAAAAATAGGATTTGAGTCTAGTGTTTATTAAGTATGAGGTCAGATTTAGGATAAAAAATCGTCCCGACCCGCAATTAATAGCGCAATTTTTCTTATATTTTTATAAAGATATGCCACCTCTTTATATATATTTTTTATAATTTGGTCTTTAAAATTAAATTTTTATTTATTTAACCTCTAGAATTATTTTTTTACAATTAAACCCTTAAAATTACTATTTTTTATAATTAGGTCTCCAAATTTTTTAATAGATCGGGTTAGATTAAGGTTGAGGTATATAATATTCGGGTTGGGTCGGACTTTTAAAAAAATATTGTTGGGTTGAGTTTAGATTCAGAGTAATTATTTTCAGGTTAGGTTCGGATCAAACACCCGACCCGACCTATGCCCATACCTAGTGGTGGATCCAAAAAGAAATTTCACGGTGGGCAAAGTATATTAACAAAATAATATATATATGTTAATATCCTCTTACACTATGTAAAACTCAACTAGTTTTACACTAATCTATGACCATTAGATAGGTGAAATAGATGGATGAGACTAACTCCTTACTTTTTTTTCCAAGTAATAATCTTTACATATCCTACTTCTAATCTCATCTATCCAATATATTCATCCAATGACCATAGATTAGTGTAAAATTAAATTTGTTTTATATACACAAAAATAACATGAACTAGTTAAAATTTATATATTTGTCATGCTTTCTAGATTATTTGCTAGAACTCACTATATACGGCAAAGCTTTTTCAACTTGATTATTTACTGGATTTTGTTTTTGGCAGTTAAAGTAAAGGCTGCTGCTGCAATCAATAAGATTAACAGTACTTTTTGAACAATTAGAAAAGTTTAGACCGAGAATCTGATTCTTGGGAAAATAGGATGGAATTCAAGTCGCTTAAACTATGTCCTTGGTGCTTCTATGTTCCCAAATGCTGTGGGTTTTTCTTTGCCACTTTGATCAATGTTGATTTGAATAAGAATCGATAAGCCGTTTCAATCACGAGACATTAGTATCATCCGAATTTTCACAGGGACCAAAGAAGAAAAAAGCATGCTATTTCGAGAAAAAAATTGATCAGACTTTTAATCACGATGAAATCTAACATGAACCCAGAATTTATTTTACAGAAGCAGGGTAAAACCAAGTTTAACCTGGTGGTATCTTTTCACCCCTGTAAAGCTCTAAGGACCGGTCACACCTGCACGATTTCTCAACATGTCAGTTCTCTTGATTCTGTCCATGACCTCTACTAACCACTCCGCACCTTCTTTAATTCCCGTCCTGCGGTTGTAAAAAGAACATTCAAGTGAAGTGAAAGATAACTGCTGCATCCAGATTCCAGTCCAGGCAGGTAAATGGAGCTCAAACTTGGAGATGAGATGAGAGACTTTTATGAATAAACAAACTTACCCATCAAAAGCAGAAACAGCCTCAAACATGTAAACCCTTTCATCCAATTTTTTAAGATCTAGATATCGTGCGAGTTCTTCGGCTGTTACAGCTTCAGAGAGATCCTGCATCAAAGCACAAATGTTGAAATAATTCAACTGAGTGAAGAAAATCTTGACCACGTTGTTTCTCACAAAATAATAAAGAGTGGGAAAATATATAATAGTTACTAAGCCATGCACATCCTATGGTTGACATGAAATCGAATGTTTCCGAGTCCAAAATGCCACAGTTACAGAATTAAATGCAGACACAATTAGAATAGTGTAAAGCGAGATATATGATATAGCAGAAGAATTTCTATAGGAGCTTTAAAGAAAAAAGGGAAATTTTCTTTGCCAACTTTTGATACAAATAGCTATACTTTTGGGGATTTCGGAAAGGACTAAGGGTACCTGCTTGTTTGCTAATATCAAGAGAGGGGCGCCCTGCAGATCCTCATGTCTAAGAACTTTCTCTGGACAAAAAATAAAAGATGAGTAAATTATCATATAAGAAATCATGAAACTTCACAAGTTATAAAACTGTAGTCAATACCCTATACCAGCATAAACCCCAGATCATTAAACAATTAGATCTTACTTACCAAGTGCAGATTTTGAATCTTCAAAACGTGAAGGGCAAGCAGCATCAATTACGATTACCACAGCATGTGCCTCTTCATAGTATTTCTCCCAAATTGAGCGAAGGCCGGGCTTAAAAAGATAGGAAAGAGGATAAATTTGTGTCACGTACTGAGCTTGCTTTGGACATGGTATCATGCATGACATAAAATATATGAAAAAGAAATTTGCCAAGGTTTGGCATTACACTGTAACTGCATATTGCCAGTCTATCTCCCTTACATACATTTCAATAAAAGTCGACCAAAAGCTTTTGATTGGACAAAACTCAGAAGTAGCATTAAAAAAAGCATCAGTTATATGTGTGCATTCATCAACATAGTAAACAATTAATGAACATTCTCTTCTGTTATTATATATGCATTCCACTTACCTGGCCTCCCAGGTCCCAGAACACAAGTTTTGTGTTTAAAACTTCACCGCGACCAATATTAAGCCCCACAGTTGGAACAATTCGATCAGGTGGTAGGCCTTCCAAGTTTGAGTATAAGGATTTCAATTTCTCCAACAAAGTCTAATTCAGAAATAACAAGAAGGATCAGCACAGAAACTTTTAGCAAAACTTTCAATATAAATGAAACCTATGACGGTTATAAAAACACAAGAAATGAGTTTAGAGTAATCACCGTTTTCCCAGCCTTGTCGATTCCAAGAATGAGTACATGAAACTCCGTCTTACTAAATAGGTACTTCCAAAGTCCATAAAATAGTGAGAACATCTCTGTCTTGTTTGATCTAATAAATCACTGGTTCCTTTCGATCTTCACCACTAAATAATTTACAGTCCCAACTCCCGATTCCTGAAAATAGGAGCAACTCAGCATTAAAAGGGAATTAAAAAAAAGATCGAACCCAGTGAGTCGAATACAAAAAACTCAGCATAGTCAAGTCCAGGGATGGACCTAGAGGGGGGCTGGAGGATTTAGAATTTTTTTAGAAATTTTCTATGTATTTCCTATTAGAAATCTATTTTACATTGTTTCAAGTCCTCTAAACATTGTTTCAAGTTCTAGTTTACATTGCTTAAGATAAAAGTTAGAATTGGGCAAAAAGTATCATTTCAGAAGCGTGTTATTCAACAACTTATCTATAACAAAACAGCAATCGCTTCTTTTTCATCCTTTCCTACTATTCAATCTAAAATCTAAAGATGCAAACGTTCAATATTCTATGTTTCCTACCAAAAAAAAAAAAACTAACGAGCCAAATCTACTCAAATTAACAAATAAAATTATTCAAACCACAAATCGATCGCTTCAAAACTTGAATTTCAATCTTTAAGGGAATTAAAATCAAAATTGAGAACAACGATGAAAGAACTAGATCCAGTCGAGCAGTGGAAAAATAAGGCCGAGATCTCATCAAAAACAACAAAAAGAGGGAAAATGAATACAGCGTAACAGCTTCGCAAGCTTACAAGTAAATAAATAAATAAAAATCCATGACAAGTACTGCCGGATCGAGAGTGAAAAAGAAAACTCGGAAAACTTAGATCCAATCAAAAGAAACGAATAGAATTTGCAAAGAAATATGAGAAGAAATCCTTACTTCCGATGGAATTTAATTGCAGGATTCTGCTTATTCCCGCCGTTGAGTCCTGTAAAAGAATTGAATAAATGAATTAAGAGCGGCTGCTGCTGCTTTTTAATTTCCAACGAAATCCTCTGTTAAATCCTTACTTTCGCCATTTTCTTTTCTTTTTGGTTCCCTCGGTGACTTACCTTTTATATTTCAGTGTTGCACTTGGGCCACGTCGGTGGACACCAAGTCGCTTACGTGGCAAGATCCGAAAGGTTTGTTAAAACTTAAGATTCTCCGTCAACTTAAAAAGTCAAACAAATAGAAGGGGATGACAATTAGGAGTAAATATTCAATCGAGTCGGGTTAACTTTTTTATGTAATTGAGTCGACGATCTTATTTTATAATTTAAATTTTATTTAAATTTTTTTAAGTCAAATCAAGTTTATGAAATTTGAGACAAGTCGAGTTGAGTTATTTGAGTTTATGTTCAAATTTTATTACAAATATTAATGTTATTGTACTAGTTGGTTTCAATTTAAACGGTTTTCTATAACCGTATATGGTAACATTTTTTCATATTTTTCATATGTGATATACATATATCAAGCAGAGTTGAATGACGTGAATCGATCTTAAAAATGAAGTCATTAATTATTAAAATTTCTAGTTATTCGAGTCTCATTTTATAATGCATCGAATTGATTTTATAAAATTACGATCTAAATCAAATTAAATTCAAAAATTATATTTTTCGAATATAATCAAATTTTGTTCACCACTAACAATAACTCCATTTGCATCCAGACACCACCAGTAATTGGAAAAATGCAAAGAAGGGCAGAACATAGGAAAAACGATCATTATTATTTTGAGAAATGAATAAAATAAAGAGAATGTTTTATACACTGCCAATGAATTTTTTTCTCACGGGCGGATTTAAGTTAGTGTTAAAATTTAAGTTTTTAAAGTTTAAGATTGAATTTTATATATACTCATTATGAGGATGACTCTCGCAACATAATTTTTTTTATTCACAACGTCAAGATTCAAATATTTAATCTTATTTAAAGGAGGTTAGTTGGGGAGCTTAATATATCATTAACCAAAGACTTTACAGCTATATTGTCAATGCCATTCCACTCTTGCTTATTATATATATTATTTTAATCATATAAGTTATGGATTCAATCGTTGTACTAAATACATAGTACTAAATATCCCCCAATCAAATGTGAAGTTAGAATCTAATTAGTAGTATCAGTAAAAAAAAATGATGTTTATCTTAAGAGACTCGAGTTCTAATCAATGTTAGAATTTGTATTGGAATACAAGTTAAAACAATTCCGGCAATTACAATATAAATGATTGTCTCGTTATTCAAAAATTATCGTATAATATGACTAAAATTTGAACAACATTATCTATAGGATGAGATAGCATAGGACATTAAAAAATTATATTTAATCTTACAAGCTTCCATGGTTATTAAGGCTGCTCCGGCCAGCTCCCTTCTTCAGCAAACATTGAAGAGGAGGGATGCTTTGTTCATGCCTGAAGAAATTTCCAGGATCAACGTTGGTCTTTACATGCACCAATCTGTCGAAGTTGTTTTTGAAATACTTAACACCCCATATCCTGGCCTGCGCACAGCTTCCTTTGCTAGCTCCGATCTCAAGATCTTTGAAATTAACATACACTTCTCGCGGGGATTTCGAGACATACGGTGTCATGTAATCATAAACTCTCCTCATCCAACTCATGAACTTTTAGGAGTTTAAAATTTCATTTTCTTCCCAATCCACTACGTACATGATGCTGTAGAGGTTTCCAGCTCTGTGCGGGAATGGAGTTTCGGTCTCGGAAATCTCATCCATTCCCTCCGTAAGCCACGAGCACCATAATTGCAGAGTCCGCTTCTTCCTCGTAAAACTTAGTCCACAATCCTTCCAACACTGCTTCAGGAATCGATTGTTTTACGTAGTCGGATTTCGATTTGAAGAACAGTTTTGAGAGAATTGATTTCCGGTTCCTGTTGAGTAAGGTTTCCAGTGGCACCGATCGGAAACTAGGTAGAGTAGAGGTTGGATTCAGCCCAACTCATTTCGAAGCAATCTTCTTTCACGATTCTAAGTTCTGGGAATTTCTCTTCCATCAATGGAAGAAGCTCGTTTGTGCTGCCGAGAAATACAGCTCTGAAACTTGCTCCCGCCCGAGATACGCCGATGCTCAAGTGTATTTCTTTCGGAAATCTGTGCGCGATATGTTGCCACCGGTGAACGAGTTTGGTCGCGTTTAGTGTAAAGTTTTCGTGACTGTAAAAACAGTAACGTTAGCCGGAACATGGACTAGTTTCAGATTCCAAGCAAGGACTATCCCGAAGCTACCGCCGCCACCGCCTCGGATTGCCCAAAACAGATCCTCCCCCATCGATTTTCTATCAAGAATTCTCCCTTTAAAGTCAATTAACGTCGATTACATTATCTGAAGCAAGACCATATTTCCGGAATAATACGCCCATGCCGCCTCCGCTGAATTGTCCACCAACGCCAACGGTGTGTCCGGTGCCAGTCGGGAAGGCAAGAGTTCTACTTCTCCGAGCAATTTCATAGTGCAGTTCACCGATTGTCGCACCGGATTCAACCCACGCCGTGGCTTCTTCGACGTCAACACGAACCGATCGAAGATTCACCAAATCGATCACGACAAACGGAACCGCATAAGCTGTAGTGATTTTCCATGGCAAGGATAGGAGAAAAACGAGAAGAAATGGAAATGCCAAGCCGTTTTGATCCATTGTTTTCTGAATAGCTTTCATTTTTGTTGTTAATATAATGCTAGGCTGGTGCGCCATCTGCTCGGTATTAAACTAAATATCAATGATTCTCTTCTTGGTTAATTCAATTTCTCGTTCTAAAGCAAGTTGTATAGAAGGATGAATCATTAAGATGTGGGAGTCTTATTATAATATATTAGGACTGAACAAATATCAGTCATTTATTTGTAAGAATGGTAGTAGACATGGTATCTACAATTTTCATAAAAATTTGAATTTAAATATATTTTTTAAAATAAAGGTTATTGAATTTTATTAAAAATAATAGAAAGTTCAATAAGTACGATGCACCTAAATATAATGAGAGATTTGGAGATTATATCCAAAAACCATAGAATCCAATAACCGTTATAAAATCTCCTTGTATCTATCTAACGAGACACCTCTCGTTCATCCATGTAGTATTTACCTAAACTTATATTAGTCACCATGGATGGAATGAGAGATGTTAAGTCTGCGATAGCATCCTTAGAAATTTAAAATTATCATATAGTTTGAGTATTTTTTTATATTTTTTATTGATAATATAATTTGATATCTTAAGTTACTAACATAACTTTTAGGAGTTCACATTTGCGACATAAAATCCTACATTAGTCTTTGTTAGTCACCTTACAACTGTTACTCTGTAATTTTAAGAGTAAGATAACAATTTCTCTCTCATCTTTCTAAAAAATAATTTATTTTATTTTCTTGCGAGTCTCAATGGGACTCTTCCTCTTTGTCCTCAACAAGGACAGTACTACATGTTAGGTAACAGGGGCAATTGCCCCCTCCCAAAAAAAAAAATTGATGGGTTAATATATTTTAAGTCTAAATAATTTTAAAACCATTGCAATTAAATCTTTGTCTCTCTCAAAAATTTTTAATTTATTATTCTTTTAGTACTTATCATTAATGAAATTAAACTTTAACCTCTCATTTTTTTGCTTTAATTATTTTTAAGACCTTTCAATTTTAAAATTTATAAAATTAAACCTAAACTCCCTTAATTTTTATAGTTTAATTATTTTTTAAGACTTATTTATTTTTAAATTAATCTATCTACTCTTATATAGTTCAATCCTAATTCCTTCCATGCTTGTCAACGTTTGAACACTCATGCATGCTCTCAAAATATTTTCTTTTTATATGGGTCTTACGCAATCTTAGCCAACAACTCTTTGTCACTCATACGCCCTCCTTATAGACATCAACAATATTTGCTTTAGATATATCTCTGGACATGAATAGAAAACTGGGTAAACTTCACAAATGGTAATTAAACTTTGCTAAATTATTCTTTGGTAACCAAACTTCCAATTGCTTCAATATTATCATTAAACTTTTAATTTTATTTTATTTTGGCCACTGAACGGTTAACGAACGTTAAAAAGGTGATGTGTAAGTTAACAAAATTTGTATAATAACACATTTAACATTTAGTCATCACATTTGCACATTCAAATAATGTAATCCTAATTTAAAACAAATTAATAAATTTAACCCTCATTATTTACACATTATTTTAAATTAGTTCTATTTTTAATTGAAAATGATTTTGAAATCATTTCCACATAATTACCAACGTAACAACAAACTATTTCATCTGAATTTTCTCTCTTTCCTTCTTTGTCTTTCTCTATCTCTCCCATTGAGCAAATTAATTACAACAACGATGTAACGTAAATGATAAGAAAGAAGTTGGAAAGAAAAAAAAAGGGAAAACCTATGACATGTAAAACCTTTTGCAATGGAAAACCCAGATTTTTGCTGTGCGAAAATTGGTTGTTCTTATTTTGAGTTCAAATTGAAGGACACAACTTTCATTGCTTCATGCTAAATATGTCTCTTAATTTCTTGTTCCAATGCTCTCAGGTAATGTTTTAAAATCTCTTTTTTAAATACCCTTTGTTTGGTGTTTGTTAATTTGCTTCTGGGTGTCTATGATTTCGTTGGTTTCAAGATTTTTCTTTTTTTTTTTTGTAATTATTTGTTAGAATTGAAACATTCTGGTTGTTTGTTTACTGTAATTTACTGCCTGGAAACAAATGAAGAACCTATTGAAAACAATCTAATCGCTCAATTTCATTGCTAATCATGCTTATGATTCTAGCACCGATTGGCATTGTTGGACCAGCAGCAAACATAAACCAAGCAGCCACAAATGGTGTTTTGTGTAAATAGTGAGAGTTAAAATAGGACCAAATTGAAATAATGTGTAAATAATGAGAGTTAAATTTATTAATTTATTTCAAATTATGATTGAATTATTTGAATGTACAAACGTGGAGGACTAAATGTGTTATTATACACATTTTGTTAACTGCATGTCATCTTTTTAACGTCCATTAATAGCTCAATGACCAAATTGGAGCAAAATTAAAAGTTTAATAGTAATATTGAAGCAATTGGAAGTTTAATTATCAAATTGAATAATTTATCAAAATTTATTGACCATTTATAAACTTTACCCTAGAAATTTTGTCCCTTTTTACTGTATTTATTTATGTCTCTATACTAAAATATTAGATTTAAAATTTATGGTTAATGTTTAAGATTATAATTTAAAATTAAAGTTTAAAGAATTAAGAATAAAGTATATTTTTAGAGTGTATGATTTATAATTCAGAATTATGATTTAAAATTTGACTTTTTTAATATTAAAATATGAAAAGGGTGCCGAAAAAGACAAGGGTAATGGGCGGCTACGAGGTTGACCGTTGATTTGTCAAACAAATGCTACAATTCCACCGTGCTTTGAATAAAGAATTTGCGTGTTTATGTGTGGAAAATGATGAGAACAAACAACCAGACTCGACTTTGGTTTCTCTTTGCTTTCATATCTAGCGGAGGATCCAGTTCCAGTTACGTGTGTGCAAAAAAATTGAAAAATTAAAATTAATTTTGAAATCCAAAAAATCGAACAGAAAAATTAGTTAACCAAACCGAAAAATTCAGTTTCAATTTAGGTTTTTATTTTTAAAAAAGAAGTCAATTCGGTTACGGTTTACGATTTTGAGACAAATCAGGTAATCAAACCGACTGATTATACAATATATTATCATATTATATGTCATTTTAATATTTTATATTAAAAAATCAAATTTTATTTTATTTTCTTATTTCCCAAAAGTAAAACCATAATTTTATTTTATAAAGTTTAAGTGTTTAACTTGCTAGTATTAAAAAAGATACTAATATAATGTGTTGATTTTTAAAAGTATATATTTTTTCTAACATATTATTAAAATTTATATTTTTAATAAATAAAATAAAAAATTGTTACTCGAATCAAACCTAATTTTTCAGTTAACCGAATAAACGGTTAACCGGTTGAATAGTTGTGGTTTAGGATCGAGAATTGAATGACCCGAACCTAACGATTAATCAAAATAATTTGCAAATTGTTAACTGAACTCGATTTTACACGCTCCTAGTTCCGGCCCATCAAAACTTAGCTTTATTAATAATGCAATCGCAACGCATTTCGATATGCGCCCGGAAACCAAATCAGTTTTCTCACTTCATCCATCCCCAAATAACATGTTTCCATTTCATCTTGTTCTTCTCCTCTCGTTTTCATGGAAACTTAGTGCTTCAACTCAACCTGCTGAGGAGTTTCTTCACTGTCTTTCCCTTCGTTCTCAGAACTCTTCTGTTGCAAAGCTGGTTTACACGCAGCATAGTGTCTCATACTCCTCTGTTTTGAATTCACCTGCTCAGAATTTCTGGTTCACGATGTCGTCGACTCCAACACCTTTTGCCATTGTAACGCCTCTGCACCCGTCCCACGTCCAGGCAACAGTCTATTGTTGCAGAAAGCTTGGACTGCAACTCAGGACTCGAAGTGGTGGTCATGATTTCGAGGGTCTTTCTTATACATCGACGACTTATGGAGTTCTGTTTGTGGTGATCGATTTGGTGAATCTTCGATCAGTTGCGGTTAGTGTTGTGACTGTGAGAGTGCTTGGTAAAAAGGGGAAAATGTATTGGAAGTGCTTTGATTGTTTACTTGTTAAGGGAAAAAGATTGTTGAGTCAAATTGATTTTGAAAGTGATTTAAGGAAAAGAAATGAAAATAAAATAAAAACGTTGGCAGGAAGGGTTTTCAAATGAGTGATGAGCGTTGGCAAGGGATGCCTGGTTTTCACGCTATTCATGCCATGTCGGCTTTTAATAATGTTCTGTCTTGACATTGTTTGTCGAGCAGATTCAAAGTTGGCATTGCCTCTCTCGATGGCAATGCCCGAAATTAACCATGTAAAAACCCCTATATCTCTATAGTGATGTTTTTTTTCATAAATCAACTTGATTAAGTCCCAATCTTTGCTCTTATTTGGTAGAATCACTCCCGAAGTAAGTTCATCTACTTGAACATCTTCTCTCGAAGCATCTCACCTTAGTATCTGGCAACAGATCGTTGTCCCCTAAGTCTGTTAAGATATTAAGGTTCAATAAGTCAACAATGCCAGCTTTCCCTTGACACAGTTTTTATAAAACATTAAAGAACATGCCAGATAGGGAAAACAATGCCGAAGCATTTTCATTATTAAAAACTAAACATGAAAACAGTGTTTCAACGCAAACATCCCCCACCAACTATTAAATTAGTTCATGGTGAGGGTATCAACCATAAAACCTTCATCGTTTCTCAACAACATCATCATTTAAAAATAAAAATAACTAAACAAAGAGAATGGGCAAGAAGGTGATCCGTCGATGCAGCATTTTAATGGCTCCAAGCCCTCGGTTTAGCTGGTCGAACCACGCAGCCTTCCTCTTCCGATCGTCAATGAATGGTCTTTCCAGTCTCTCCATTATGTGCTTGCTTGAGTTCTTTAAATAGGCGTACAAGGATAACCCAAGATAAGCCTTGAAAATTGAATTTTGAATGCGCAAGGGATAAGGGATGTGATCATCTTATCCAAATTTAAAGTGATAAGGTGATAAGCTGATTAGGTTTTCACTAGAGCTGACGTCATCTGTCATCGATTCTTTGGCAGCCGAGCTCGGCATCGTTTGGTCCATCTGTGCCAAGCAAACTTGACATCCTATTTTTTCGCCATCCTATTTTTTCAGAGTTTGCCCAAATGCTATTTTTTCGCAATTTGATTTGGTCCTATTTTCTCGGGCTGGTGTTGCCAAGGGTTATTGGCATAACTCTTATGGCATCATATTGCCAAGGGTGCTTGGCATTTTTCTTCTGGTCCTTCACTACCAACAACAACTCAGCATTCTCTCTGGCATTCCTTCCTTATGCGCTCCTTTGCTCTGCCAAACATGTCCTGCTCTGCTAAGCCTGCAATAATGCCAACAAAGTAACCCTCACACTGGCATAAACACAATTCCTAACTCCTTATGCAAATGCATGATTTTAACATCTAAATACAACTAAATGTACTAAAAAGACAAGCAAAGACATTGTAAAATAAACATAAAATTAGTATTTTGAGGAGTAAATACACCCCAAACCTAGCTCATTGCTTGTCCTCAAGTAATGCGACT
This sequence comes from Hibiscus mutabilis, assembly GCA_019671005.1. Taxonomy (NCBI): domain Eukaryota; kingdom Viridiplantae; phylum Streptophyta; class Magnoliopsida; order Malvales; family Malvaceae; genus Hibiscus; species Hibiscus mutabilis. The sequence continues at coordinate 21,229 of JAGYYJ010003095.1, read as the reverse complement.
AAAATATTTATATAAAAACAGAAAAAACAAGAAAAGTATTTAGCAAAAAAATTGGTTGGAATGCCAACAAGTGCTGGCAAGCAGAATCTGGCCCTAGTTCTGTCCTCAGATATCTCAGTACAGTAATGCCAAGCAGATAAACAAATTCAAGTGCAACAATATGACTCTAGTCTAAGGTCATGAAGAGTGCACGATGTGCAGGCAATATGCATCAAGTATCCTTTTACTCCCTTAGTCAAATTTACTACCTAAACTCAGAATTTTTATTTTTCTTTTATTCTTGCCAAGGGTTTCTGCTGGCAATATTTTAAGCTTGCTTCGCAATATTGCTTGGCGTAAGAAATAAGATAGAGCATACCACGAACCCTCACGTTAATCTAGACATTACAAGGCTTTTACTCTTCAACTCATACCCTAAAGTTTTTGACTTGAGAACTAAGAGGGAGCAAACCACGAAGCCCCAAGTTACTTATTATCCATAAGGTAGATGAGAGTTCTACATTTTTTCCTTGCCTTGGCAAAATATTGTTGCTTTATTATTATTTTTTACCCTAGCATCAAACATTTTTTCTCCTTTTTTTCTGAGTTTGGTTTCAAGGATTCTAAGTTTGTTTGGGAATCTAGATGCATACTACGTGTTAAGTAAAATTCAATTCCCTAAACTAGAGATCAATTGCCAAGCAGTCCTGACATTACTATTCTGTTGGCACATACTATCAAAGATTAAATCTCGTCATCGAATAGATTATTCTAGTTCAGATTCTACTAAGCTAGCAAAGTGTTGGCAACATTCCAAAATAACTGATGCACTAAAAAAAATTTAGTGGTTTGGTATGCAAATTTTAATCATATATGGTAAACTATCCTACATGGCAAACTAAAATTTAAACATGAATGTCATGGCATACTAATGTGAGGACACACCCCCAAACCAAAGGTGTGCATTGTCCTCAATGCATGAAAACAACATATATATAATTAAAAAATTACATGAACATGTGCAATGAAAGAAAATGAAATGCAAATGAGTTTTAAGGGGAAGTAGACTCTCCTTCGGAGGTTTCTTGGCGTGTCTGTACTGACAGATTCAACTTGTACTGGCGAGACTGGAACAATGGCATCAGAATACGTCAGAGTGTGGTCTGGCTAGCATGTCATCCTTGGCAAGGAGGTTGGCAGGGAACTTAGGGAATGTTGGCAGTGTGTGGACAGACATGTCCTTAAGTGTTTTCGTCATGGCATAGTCCCTGGCATGAATATACTGCCAAAGCATCGAGTTCTGCTCCTCAGCTTTCTCCAACTTTTAGAGTATGGCCTTCTGGCGTTGATATATCTAGGAGAGCATTACCGACGAACCAATTGGCATCAGAGTCTTGGGTTCTGCCTTTGGCACAAACTCAATAGCCTTTCCCTTGCATTTCTCCTTGGCAATGAGTTGCCTCTATAGGGTAGGAGTGATCATCGTTCCCTTGGTCTCTTGAGCTTTATTTGTATCAAGCTTGGGCACGCTATGTTGTATGCAAATGTTAGAAATCAATAAAGGGAAAAATGAACTCCTATTACCCTTACCGGCGCATTTATAAGTTTCATCAATAATGATACGGTCGATATTGATCTTGCGGCCTACGATGAAGGAATGCAACAATGTCAGTCGCTTCACCGTCCGGTGACCTTTTGATGACGCAGTCCACTTAGTGACAAGTTCACAAAGTTCCTTCAACATCGTCTTCCTCTTGCAATCGTCCAAGGCTTCCGCAAAATTGGTGTGTTCATCCTCTACAACAAGTTCATTCTCCATATTTTGTTTAATCGCCCTATGCCAGTCCTTGCCTTGGCAACAAAATCCTGCATTCACTCAAATGAACCTTTCAAAACAGAAAAAGAAGATAAAAAACTAAAAATTTAAAACTGAGATACCCTAAGTACTGAAAAGAAAATAAATCTCCTAAATTATTTTCAATGATCATACTGGGTTGGCAAAATGTTACTGAATATCCGCAAGGAGAATGGTCTCCTTGGCATTAATCTGGATGGTAGGTCGTGGCAATATTTGGTTTAAATAGCCAACATAGAAAGCCAAAGAATTATTTTCCTTTGATCATGCCAAATTCTCGATTACTCAATGAAAGAAAATATTTTACCATGGTGGCTTCGAACAACCACCTTAGAAAACCAAAGAATCTCTTTGTTGTTGAGGCATAGTCATCCTCATCTTGCTCCAGAATCTTCATGAAATCTTCAGTTTTAAGCCGCAGCATCTCTAGAATTTTTGTTACGGCAAAATTTCCCGGCTTCAGCTCTTCATTCTCAGTCATTTGGTATCCACTTTTCCTTCCAGCAACAAGCCATTTAAGCACACCTCGCTTCATGACATCAGTCCTGACCAGAGTCGATCTTCTCTGTGGCTCAATTGTTTTGCCATCACACTTTTGTTTTATGGCATCATCTTTTATTCCTTGGCAATTCAACGCCAGGTTCTCATCAAAAATGGAATCTATTGGTTCAACTATATGGCATTCTTCAATTTTGTATGCACATTTAAAAATGTCAACAGTAATACCTGCTTGTTTTACCAAGGTAGGGTTGGTAAATGATGGCTCCACTGGATTTGTCAAGGTGGTGTTGGCATCCGACTGCTGTCTGGCATTAGATAGTGGTCTGGCATAAGATAGTGGTATGGAGTCATCAGCCTCTGCCTCTTCTTTCTCTACATTCTTGAGTTCACCTGCTGGCACTGAGTTCTCTTCCTAGCAAATAATCGATTGCTTGCCTTCGTCTTTTTGGTTTGGAACTTCAGAATCCCCTTCTGTCTTGGCATCAAACTTGGCAACATTATCTAGCTTTGCCTCGATATTATTGTGTTTAGGATCCTTGCCCTCAATTTTTTTCTCACACTCTATTACCACTAATGAGTCCAATGTACTTGTTGTTGAATACTCTTCATCAGCATAATATATTGATTCAAGTGTGTTAGGAAAAACCTAATACTCGTAATGTTGATTCTGAATTTCTTGAGGAGCAGATGGAGGAAGAAAATTGCCAGCTTGTTGATGTAGCGTTGCCATGACATTCTGATCGTTACCACTAACCGAAGTGTCTGCCACCTCTTGCTGCCTTGATGGAAGCTCTATCTCATTCCCTTGAGGCATGCTATTCACAGCATTTGCAAGCCTCCTGACTTGTTCTTCCAAGTCTCTCATAGCATCCATGGCTGCTTCAAGTGCGTCTCCAATGTAATTTGTTTGCTCTTGAGGTGAATTATTGTGCATCGGCATTTCTGGAGGCAAATCTACCATGGCAAACGATCTGTTAGATCCATAAAGATCTGTCACAGATTTCTCATGAAGAATGCTGCCTTGGGATGATATTTGTTTGAAGTCTGGTGGTGAAGCAAAGTTTTTAGGTGCATAAAAATAATCGTCGTCTTGATCATTCCAAAAAATATTTTACTGATGGTTCCATCCTTGGTTAAAGTTGTAGGAGGAAGGGTTGTTCACATTACAATGCCTCGTGTAACAATAGAAATTAGGGTTGAAGGGGCAATTGTCAAACGAGTGGCATCCTCTACAATATGCACAAACAACGAGTGTTGCTTGCCTTTTGCTAAACTTGTTAGGCACTTGCATTGATGTAATCATGTTTTCCAGTTCAGAAATATGTGTTGAGAGTGTTGTATAGGCATCATCTTCATGTGTTTCATATCGTCTTTGCTCATGGACAGCTCTTAGAGTTGGATATTGATAGTCATAAGTGGGAAAAATGTAGTCATCATCATACCATATGTGGCTGCCCATACTCTTCTTTGTAGCTTTCCTAAAACAGAAAAAAAAAATTAACGATCAAAACAAAAAAAAAACAAAGTTAGTAAAATAAAAACTAAAACAAGTGAAAATTAAAGCAATAAATTTTGCTGCAATCCCCGGCAACGGCGCTAAAAACTTGTTGCGACTGTGAGAGTGCCTGAAAAAAGGTGGAAAATGTATGAAAACAATGCCAAGACTAAGTCTTTTACGTGCAAGTATACACGGTCGGCAAGTAATACAACAGTAAGCTGAGCATCAATCCCACATAAATTGACTTGGAATATAACTGCTTTGATTGTTTATTTGTTAAAAGTGATTTAAGGAAAAGAAATGAAAATAAAATAAAAACGTTGGCAATGAAGGGTTTTCAAATGAGTGATGAGCGTTGGCAAGGGATGTCTGGTTTTCACACTATTAATGCCATGTCGGCCTTTAATAATGTTCTATCTTGGCATTGTTTGCCGAGCAGATTCAAAGTTGGCATTGCCTCTCTCGATGGCAATGCCCGAAATTAACCATGTAAAAACCCCCTAAGTCCGTTAAGATATTAAGGTTCAATAAGTCAACAATGCCAGCTTTCGCTTGGCACAGTTTTTATAAAACATTGAAGAACATGCCAGATAGGGAAAACAATGCTAAAGCATTTTCATTATTAAAAACTAAACCTGAAAACAACATTTCAACGCAAACATCCTCTACCAACTATTAAATTAGTTCATGGTGAGGGTATCAACCATAAAACCTTCATCATTTCTCAACAACATCATCATTTAAAAATAAAAATAACTAAACAAAAAGAATGGGCAAGAAGGTGATCCGTCGATGCAGCCCTTCAATGGCTCCAAGCCCTCGGTCTAGCTGGTCAAACCACGTAGCCTTCCTCTTCCGATCGTTAATGAATGGTCCTTCCAGTCTCTCCATTATGTGCTTGCTTGAGTTCTTTAAATAGGCGTGCAAGGATAACCCAAGATAAGCCTTAAAAATTGAATTTTGAATGCGCAAGGGATAAGGGATGTGATCATCTTATCCAGATTTGAAGTGATAAGCGGATAAGTTGATCAGGTTTTCACTAGGGCTAACGCCATCTGCCGTCGATCCTTTGGCAGCTGAGCTCGGCATCGTTTGGTCCATCTGTACCAGACAAACTTGGCATCCTGTTTTTTTGCCATTCTATTTTTTTGGAGTTTGCCCAAATGCTATTTTTTCGTAGTCTGATCTAATCCTATTTTCTCGGGCTGGTGTTGTCAAGGGTTCTTAGCATAATTTTTCTGCATCCTATTGCCAAGGGTGCTTGGCATTTTTCTTCTGGTCCTTCGCTGTCAACAGCAACTCAACATTCTCTCTGGCATTCCTTCCTTATGCACTGTCTTGCTATGCCAAACCTGTCATGCTCTGCTAAGCCTGCAATAATGCCAACAAAGCAACCCTTCACACTAGTATAAACACAATTCCTAATTTCTTATGCAAATGCATGATTTTAACATCTAAATACAACTAAATGTACTAAAAAGGCAAGCAAGGGCATTGTAAAATAAAGCATAAAATTAGTACTTTTGAGGAGTCAACAATTCCTAACTCCAGGTGCGACAATTGGTGAACTATATTATGAAATTGATCAGAGATGTAGAACTCTTGCATTTCTTGCTGGTATTGGTGACACTATAGGTATTGGTGGACATTTGAGTGGAGGAGGCTATGGCTCGATATTTTGAAAATATGGTATTGCTGCCGATAACGTAATCGATGCTCGTTTAATTGATGTTAAAGGGAGTATTCTTGATCGAAAATTGATGGGAGAAGATTTTTTTTGGGCCATCTGAGAAGGTGGTGGTGGTAGCTTCGGGATAGTCCTTGCTTGGAAAGTGAAATTAGTCCATGTTCCAGCTAATCTCACTTCTTGTTTGGTCACCAAAACGTTAGAGCAAAACGGGACAGACTTGTTCATCGGTGGCAGTCGATCGGGCGCAAGCTCCCGAAAGAAGTACACACGAGCTTCACCATATCAATGGTGAATTCGAGTGAGGACGGGAAGACGATGACGATCCAAGCAAGTTTCGACTCCGTATTTCTCGGCAGCACGAACGAGCTTCTTCCATTGATGGGAGAAAACTTCCCCGAACTCGGACTAACAAAAGAAGATTGCATGAAAATGAGTTGGGCCGAAACTGTTGTTTTAGCGACCCAATTCAGAACCGGATTACCATTGGAAACTCTACTCAACCGGACTCAAGTGTCACCTCTTTCGAAATCATTCTTCAAGGTGAAATCCGACTTCGTACAATAGCCTATTTCGGAATCAGCATTCGAAGGATTGTGGCGCAAGTTATACGAGGAAGAAGCGAAATCGGCAACTATCGTATTCGTGGCTTACGGAGGGATAATGGATGAGATTTCAAAGACCGAATCTCCATCTCCTCACAAAGCAGGCAACCTCTGCACTGTACTATACGTAGTGAACTGGGGAGAGGAAGAAAATGTAAACTCTGAAAAGTACATGAGTTGGATGAGGAGAGTCTACGATTTTATGACGCTATACGTATCGAAATCTCCACGGGAAGCGTATGTTAATTACAGAGATCTCGAAATCGGGTCTAATGACATGAACAACGAGAAGGGAAGCTACGCCGGAGCCAAGATCTGGGATCGAAAATATTTCAAGAACAACTTCGACAGGTTGGTGCAGGTGAAGACGAAAGTTGATCCCGGAAACTTCTTCATACATGAGCAAAGCATCCCTCCTCTTCCATGATTATGTAAACAAGAGCAAATGGAGTAATAAATCATTATCATTTAAGATCATATATATATATATATATATATATATATATCAATGACAAACTTGTATACGTACCCAATACAAATTTTATATTAAATTATTAAAGTTTCAACTTAATTTTCATCTAAGCTAAGCAATCTGTATTCATTTAGGACATTGTTTTATAATTTAATCTCGAATAATATGTTTCCTTTCTTTTATTAAAAAAAATAGATTATTTTTTATCTACGATTTAATATATATATATTTTGAATAGTCTATGATTTGACATTTGAAATATAAATTTATTATATTATTACATATATGTTTGACTCGTTAATATCATATCAGTATAATCCAGTTGTTTTGAAAGCAAAGTCGCAATTCTTAACCTTTCTAAGTGAACATACATATCATTTTGACTTGTATATTTTGTAATGGTAAAAAGCAGGCCGAAGTTGTGGACTTATCTACTTTGTTCCAATTATTCCAGTTTCTTGATTTGACCCTTCTTTTATTGATTACCTTTAATTTTTCTAGATTTTATTAATTTTTTTGGTTTTTAATTGTTTTTCATGTGACATTTTACGTAACATAATTTTTATAAAAAAATATCATTATATATCTCGTTAAAAAAAATTATTTTAAATAAAAAAATACACATAATAATATTTACAGAAAAATTACGAAACAAGCTCGGCAATAAATACAATTATTAGGCAAATAAAAGATCAAACCAAACCCAGCCCCCTGTCATGTTGCACTAACTCGTCCATCCCTTCTGGTGGGTCCTCGAAAGTTCAACCCCCCAAAGGTAGGCCACGCATCAATGCCGCAAGCCAATCGGTAACAACATTGGCTTCCCGGCAAATTCGTTGTACGCGTACCTCCTATTGTCTCTGCAACAACTTGTGTATGCCAGCCACCAAAGCACAATAAACCAGCGCTCGCGAGTTCCCCTGCAAAATATCCACCACAATCGCGTTATCAGACTCAATAACAACCTTACGTAGACCAAGCCGCCACGAGTGAAAAAAGGACATCATACATTGTCCATAATTCGGCTATTAGGATCGAGCAAATACTGATGTTACGGGCGAAATTCACCGATATCATTTCGAATCACATCACCCACTGCAGCCATATTTCGGTTACTCCCAACGATTCCATCCACATTAGCCTTTACTCAATGGCTCCATCCACATTCGACCTTACATAACATGATTTTTTTTAAAGTGTTGAGATTTTTTATGTTTTTTTAAGATCACAAAGATTAAAATCGTCCAAATTTCTTTAACGAAGGCTTTCAAAATTTTTAACATTTTATAAATGTTTTTAAATTTTAATTTTTGAATAATTTATTATTTTATAGCTACTGATATTTATAGTTTTATAATTTTGACTTATTTTAATTATTTTTTATTTTTAATCATATTTTACTAATGTTTTCTAAATTTTTTTATTAATTTTAATAAATTTTATGTTATTTTAATATTTTAATTTTTTTTTGAAAGAAGAGAATATTCATATTGATAAGACACGGATATGAGCCTCGTTAAAAAACCTCTCTAAATCCTAAATAGAGGGAAAAAAGTACTACATATCCGAGCCAAACTGACTTAACCGAACCCACAGAATTGGTCAAAACATAATTACAACTCTCAGCAAGACTCTGCAAAATGGATTTACCTCAAACTAATACAACACATGCTTAGAAATAGGGGTGATAACGAGCCGAAGCTCGGCTCAGCTCGGAAACAATATTATTGGGTTTGGTTCGAGGCTCGATAAGCTCGAAATTTTAGGCTCGAACTCAGCTCGAAAATAATACTATTGGGCTCGGGCTCGAAGCTCGTCAGGCTCGGCTCGGGCTCCTCAGGCTCGGCTCGGCTCGACTCGAAATGGACAATTTTGCTATAATTTTTTATAAAAGATAGGGCCTCGTTAAAAACTCCCTTCATAACCAACACTGAAACGAAATTCAATATCGGGTAAGGAGAAAAGAGTGCCCAATTTATTTTAGTTAATTTATTTTTAGTGAATTTTTCCCTAATTTATTTTATTGTTTTTCTTTTGCTAAAGATATTATTTTTAGTGTATATGTAGCATATATATATATATATAATATAATTATTTTGAGCCTGTTCACGAGCTTTTCGAGCCGAGCTTGAGTTGGCTTAGCTCGGCTTATTAAGATCTCGAACCGAACCCGAGCCCAAATCAAATTTATTCAAGCCGAACTTTGACCGAACCGAACATGAATAACTCGCGAACAAGTCAAACTCATTATCACCCCTACTTAGAAAGCCCCCCAATGATCAGACCTAACTATAAAAATAAACACAATGCTGACTCAGCCAAAGGCTACTGCCTATATACCTGCTAAACTGGAACGGACCCAAGGAGTTGCGCAAAGAAAATGTGATCTTTGCTTCTGGATATCCCCCTGCTTAGCCAACTTATCAGCCGTCATGTTTTAAAGTTTTAATATATTTTTTAAATTTACATATTTTCTTAGAAAATCAATTTTACCTTATTCAAATAATTAATTTTACTCTCAAAACTCGATCAGAAAATCAATTTTACCCTTTTGTCACTTAATCTTCACATATGAATTATCACGTCAGCACAATTTACTGTCATGTCAGTACCGTTGACTGTCACGTCAGTATCATACCAGTTAATATTGACTTCCATTGATAAAGGGACAAACATTGCTACAATTCAACTAGTTCATGGGTCAAATTGATGCTTTAAAAATTCATAAAAACGAAACCAATAAATTAAGACTTTTAAAGGAACAAAAGTAACCCTTAAACCTTCTTTAAATAATTTATAAGCTAAAGTGAAAAGTCATAAAACAACCCATTCGAACCTGTGTGGAATGATAGGGAATTATTTCCACAACATTTATTAGGTTCAACTCTGATGTGCCTGGATTCTGCTCTGGAGACCTTGTTTCTTCCCAAGAGGAGGGATGCTCTGCTCATGCCTGAAGAAATTCTCGGGATCGATCATCGTCTTCGCAAGAACCAGTCTATCAAAGTTGTTTCTGAAATATTTCCGACCCCAAACACTTGTTCTTGCATAACTTGTAGTGTTACCTTCGCTGTTAGTCCCGATGTCGAGATCTCTGTAATTGATGTACGCTTCTCGCGGAGATTTCGAGACATATGAGCTCATGTAACTGTAAACTCCTTGGATCCAACTTATGTACTTGTCACTCTTTATGTTGTCTTGTTGAGGCCAACCCACGTTGTATATGATTTTGTATAGATTTCCAGCTCTATGTGGGAATGGAGTTGAAGACTCTGGTATCTCATCCATTTTTCCACCGTAGGAAAAGAAACCAATGACACCGGATTCGGCTTCTTCCTTGGAAAATCTTGACCATAATCCCTTTAATCCGGTCTCGGGGATCGGTTCCTTCACGTAGTCGGATTTCGACTTGAAGGACGGGAGAGTAAGAGGAGACTGGAAATCCCTGTCAAGCAAGACCTCCAAGGTTGGTTTCGGATTTGGCCTAGGTAAATTATAGATTCGATCCAAGTCATCTCAATGCAATCTTTCTTCGTTATTCCGAGCTCGGAAAACCTCTCGTGCATGAGTGGAATGAGCTTGTCGGTGCGACCGAGAAAGAATGCGATGAAGGAAGCTTGGACTGTTTTCTCCCCGTCTCGAGTGGAATTAACTTGATTTAGAGAAACATCGAAGTACATTTCATGGGGTAGCCGGGGTGCAACGTATTGCCATTTATGAATGAGTTTGATTGCATTTTGTTCTAGGGTCTTCCCAACCATGAAAACAGTCACGGTTGGTGGAACCGGAACCAATTTCAGTTTCCACGAGAGTACGATCCCGAAACTACCACCTCCGCCACCTCGTATCGCCCAAAACACATCTTCTCCCATTAATCGTCTATCAAGAATTCTTCCGTTTACATCGATGAGTCGAGCATCGATTACGTTATCAGCAGCAAGGCCGTATTTTCGAAACAGTGTGCCATAGCCACCTCCCGATAAGTATCCACCTATGCCCACTGTGTGGCAAATACCACCCGGGAAGGCAAGAGTTCTACTTTTTTCGGCAATCTTGTAATAAAGTTCACCGAGAATCGCACCAGATTGAACCCATGCAACCCTGTTTTCGACGTCAACATCGACTGATCGAAAATTGATCAAGTCGATGACGATAAACGGAACTTGAGAAACATACGAAAGACCTTCGTAATCATGGCCACCACTTCGAATTCTAAGTCGTAGGCCGTGTTCTCTCGAACATCGAATCGATGCTTGAATATGAGAAGTGAGCAATGGTGTGACAATGACCAAAGGCTTCGGGGTAACCAGGGTGGAGAACCGAAGGTTTCGGATTCGAGACTCCAAAACAGACAAATACGAAGAATTATCAGGCGTGTAGACAACTCTAGCAAAGGAAGAAGAGAGATTTGAACTAAGGGAAAGACAATGAAGAAAGTTCTCTTGAGGCGAAGTTGCCGATGACAGTGAGAGGAAAGCTACAAAAAGAAACGCCAACATTGACGAAATGTACTGAGACTCCATTGCCTAAGCTGATTTGGAGCGTACAGACTATGTCCAGAGGCTGCTCAGTTATATAGCCGTGTGGATTTAAATATCAGTATGCAATTGTAATATCAGAGTAAATAATTTTGACATGTTTAAAATTGTAAGTCATAAACTTTGTATCTATAATAGTATATGTTATTAAAATAATTCATGATCACAATGCTTACAATTACCACAATAACATCAGTTATGTTTATAACCAGGGGCGTATCCACAAGGAGACGCCCTCACGACCCACCCTTGCACTCTATATTTTTACTTTTACAATTTAATTTTTTTAATTTAGCCCTACAAAATTTTAAATTATAATTTATTTTATTTACTCTGATATCAATATATAATTCTTATCTTAGTGATATAATATATAAGTGAAAGTAAACTAATTTTACCTGAAGTCAACAGATGAAACTCTACTATTGATATTTTTAGTCTATTTTTTAAATTTTTTATAATTCTTACCGTAACATTTTATTATCGACTCTTTTAACTTTTAATTTCTTATTTCGTCTCAGTTCGTAACTATAATAAATACAATAGAGTGAAAGTACGACCGATTTAAATAAATTTTTACTCTCCCCGCTTCTTTTGACATTGACATCAATTTGTCCGACGACTTCATGTAGCAAAATAACTAAAAATCAACTCGTGTCGTCGTCTGCGATTTCTTTATGACAATTCCATGGCAAGTTGCAATAGAAAATATATGGATATAATTCTAGAAGCCATTAATTAATTAAGCAATCTCCTCCGGGAAGCTTAACCCTGGTTGAAGTCTTTGGGTTAGGATCAAATCATGATTGAAAACGTTTTAAACTTAAAGTAATTTTTTAACTGTTTCTACGGTAAGAGAAAGAAAAGAAATTTTGCTCTCAATAAATATTAAATCTACAATTTAAAAAAAATAAAATAATTTTAACCGAAAATTTTTAATTACGTGTTTTAGAGATGATTGACGAATAATTCTTTTTATTAACTTGAGTTCTTTTGATAAACTTATCGGAGTGCCGATAAGGCAATTCACCATTTCGAACCGACGATTTTATTGTATGCAAATTGTTTTACTTTTGATGTTTCTCCATACTATATATGTGCATATATTTCAATTTCAAATATAAATATATTTTGTCAAAGTATATGTATCAGATTCAGTTGTGACATTTCCTTTATAAAATAGGCTTAAATGAAAAATAAGTGTTTAAAGTATATCTTTTTTCAACTTTAGGTGCTTAAAGTACTTTTTTATAAAAATAGGTGCCCAAAGTTTCAACCGTTACAATTTTAGGTGTCTGACCATTAAGGGGTGTTAAAAAAATTGTTAACCAATCAATGCTTGACATGTGGCGCTAATTTGATTTTGGTCGTCGGATCAAGGCGGTCATTTCCTCCAATACGACGTCACCGGAAACAACACGAAATCGATGTTCAGCTGGCACGCCATGCAACGTCTCTGGCGACTCTGTGTCAGGGGAAATGACCACCTTGGTCTAGCGACTGAAGGGGTGTGCTCAGACGCGGCGGAAGTAACGGCGATTTGGGGGTTTGGGTTTGGAAATTTTTAGGGATTTGGGGACTTTTTGTAAAATTTGTAAAATTTTGGGGTTTTATGAAAAATTTAAAAAAAATTATAAAAAATTGTTTTAAGTTTTTAATTTTGAAAATAAATAAACATGTCACGTGTTAAGCATTGATTGGTTAACAAAATTTTTTAACACCTTTTAACGGTCAGACACCTAAAATTGTAACAGTGTAAACTTTATCACCTAAAATTATAACAGTTGAAACTTTGAACACTTATTTTTACAAAAAAATACTTTAGACATCTAAAGTTCAAAAAAAATATTTTGAGCACTTATTTCTCATTTAAGCTTATAAAATATGAAAATATTATATATATATATATATATATATATATATATATTTAAGGGACATAATATATTCAAAACTTTGGTGGCGGAGTTGCCCTAACAATGACAAGACTATATCCTTGATCGACAAGTGTCTTTTGTAGTTATATCGATATGAGGCGTTTAGTTCGCGAAAAAGATCATTATCAAATGAAATATTTTTCTAGAATTGTATACTCACGTTATCTTTGAGAACATTCTCACCAAGAGTAATACTCCATTCTCAACACTAGCACTTTTTATTAAATGGTGAGAATGTGATTTTCTTGGATTTCTTGGTATTTATCAATTTTTACTCTTTTGGACCACATTGTTCTTAAATTAATAAATTTTGTTCTTGTGGATACTTTGTTAAATTTAATTAGATGATTAAATATTTGTGGTGTAAATTAATTAAATAATTTTATTTAAAATTAATTTAATATTTAAATGGTATTACACATATTTAAATATTATTTTAATATTTAATTTATTTTTATTAACATTATATCTATGATATTTATAAATTATATGTTGGGATTGCATATTACTTGAGAATTACTGAATTAGTAGTAAGTTAGGAGTTGATATTTTTAATTTTATTCTTTGATTTATAAAACATTTACCTTCTTATAAAACATTTTAGTAGATTAAACTTATGATTTAATATTTTTATCAGTATTATACAACTTTTAAATTTATTTTATTATTTGCTTTAATTTATTTTGCAATTGTCACAAGTAATAAAAAATTAGAAATTAAAAAATTAAACATATTAAACGTTTAGTATTTGAAAGTTTATAAAAATATTTTAATAGAGAGTAACGAGGGTATGCAAATATAAAATATATATATTTTTAAATATTTTATATAATAATTATATTAATAATATGATAAATATGTAGTTTTGTAAATTTTAGGTAGTGTAATAAAAATAGTGCTATGACTTTTGTGCAAATATTTTTAATTTAATATTGAAAGTTAACACGTTAAAAAGAATAAGAAAAATAACACAGACAATTTAGTAAATTTTACTTCCATGTAATCTTATATTTCTTCAACCAAACACGATAATCTTATATTCCTACCAAATAAACCAAACAAGGTAATGTAACATTCTCAGTAATGTGTCAGGTAATGTTACATTTCGGTAATCTTATTCCTAGAGGTAATCTTACATTCCGTGAACCAAACGCACCCTAAAGTTACATTATGGATCACTAGGGCTGTAAACGAAACAAACGTTCATCTAACCGTTCGGCGAGAAGTTCATTTATGTTCGTTTATTTATTAAACGAATGAACATGAACATGATTTTCTATTTGTTTAATTAAATGAACGAACACGAACAAAGGGCTTGTTCGTTCATTTCCGTTCGTGAACGTTCGGTAATTTGTTCATTTATGTACGTTCGTTTATGTTTATTTACATATATCCATTTATATTTATTATTTTTCATAACAAAAGTATTATATTTAAAATAAATAAATTTATTCACATATATTCGTTCGTTTATGTTCGTTTAAATTTATTCATGTATATTCGTTCGTTTGTGTTCGGTTACATTCGTTTATCATTTTAACGAACGGACATGAACGAACACGAACAAGCTACGATCCTTAACAAAGGAACACGAACAAAAAATTATGTTCGTTTAGTTATTCGTGGTCGTTTATTTGTTCGGTTAAAATTAAACGAACGAACATAAACATACTCTCGTTGGTGTTCTTTGGATTCGTTTACATGCCTATAGATCACCTATAGGAGTGGACAAAAACTTGTACCTAACTGATTCTGACCGTTTCATCTTGCTTAAAGTACGCAAATAGTCATTAAACTATCTCGAAAAATATAAAATAGCTATCAAATTTTAAAAAGTTACATAGTGGACATTAAATTTTAACTTTTATTACAAAATGATCACCGAGGTGTTAACTGTCATTAATTGGGTGATGTGAAAGTTATAAAAATTTGAATAATAGTACATTTAATCATCCATATTTATACATTCAATCATTTTAGTTCTAATTTAACCCTCATTATTGATGTTTAAACTGATTGAATGTGTAAATATTGATAATTAAATGCGATATTATACAAATTTTTGTAACTGTCACATCATCCAGTTAATGACAGATAATGGCTCAGTGACCATTTTATAACAAAAACTAAAGATTAATGTTCATTATGTAACTTTTGAAAGTTTGTGACCATTTTGTATTTTTGAAATAGTTTAGTGACCATTTGTGTACTTACCCCTAAAATTTTTAATAATATTCGAGTTTAATGACCATTTGTGTACTTACCCCTAAATTTTTAACAAAATTCGAGTTTTGGTTAGTCGAACTTTTCAAGAAAATTGTTGAATTTGAGATGAGAAATAATTTGTCTGGTCTTGATTTGAGATAATTACAAATATATCGTTTCTATATATTTGTATATTATTAGTTAGATTTTAATTTAAAATATCTGTAAAAATAAAGTATACAAAACATTACAATTATGACACTAAATTAAATCTTATGTTAATTTTATAAGGTTAAATTGAACAATATAGTATTTTATTTCTATTATTTTTCTATTGTAAAAAACGTGAAACATGAAAATTTTGTTAAATAAATTTAAAGCAAATAAAATTATATTTTACCCTATTTTTCTTGATTAAAATTTTATATTTTACTCAAGTTCCCAAGAAACATTTCATTGATTCATTCTTCTTTTATTGATTTCGATTTTCTTAATTCTTTATTCAATTCAAAATTCAAAATTAGGACATAAATGAAATGTGAAATTCTTGAGTAGTCTACTTCCCCTCGAATGATGAATCCTCTTCAATTAAAGGAGTGTCATAAGGGATTTACTTGTCTATGTACCCTTCCATTTGATCTCTTAGGTCCTGCGTTACCTCGACGGTTATACCACGATGCCCTTAACTTAAAGCCTAAGCCTATATGCGATGTATAGACTCCTGCAACCATGACATATTTGTTTACTTGAACATAATTTCATTTCTTTCTAAAAGAACTAAAAGAAATGAGAATGGTTAATTCCGCAAAAGAAAGAAGTCTTTTTTTCACGAGGTACAACTCAAAATTCCTAGTTATTTATTTTTACTGACTCGACCATAGACCAATTCCCTTTTTATTTGGGAGTATTGAATACGCCCATAATTCTGAGCTTCATGTTACTCTTCCCAAGAGAC